>JAWQFJ010003733.1:0-5000 GCA_034096865.1 Theodoxus fluviatilis
TGCGCCTCGCCCATCTCCGCCTGTCAAAAGACATGGTTTCAACAAGCGAGTAGAGGCTGAGGGGCTGACCGTATACTCATGCAAGAGGGGGAGAGCACTGGTGGGTGGGCTGGCAGGAACTGGTGTACATTCTAAACAAGTTTGAAGGGCTGAGAAGTTCCTGTTAATATTGTTTGTCTTTTTGCTTTGGCCCGTCGTAGACGGTGAACCAAAGTTAACGACACAAGGTAGAGACATTCACAGAATCACAGTCACATTCAAAAGCAAATATTCAAACGTTCACACACTTCACATACACAAGCACCAAAATACACAAATGACGTCACACTTCCCATTTCATTCGACAATTTGCACATACACTTGCAACGCGACATACACGCAAACCCACCTACCCTTAACCCAGAATATGAAGAAACAAGAAGGGCAAAGCCCATACGACTCACATGCTTGACCTTGACCTTTATATGACATTGACCTTCAGGTGACCTTCAAGGTCAAGGTCAAACAACTAAACCTACCAATGACATCATACACTAAGAAATGCTTTACACATTTTTCCTACCAAAATACATGTGACCTTGACCCAAGGTCAAGGTCATCCAAGGTCATGCAACACAAAGCTGTTAATTCAAGACATAGGAAGCACAATGGTGCTTATTGGCACTTTCTACCATGAGATATAGTCACTTTTAGTGGTTCACTACCCCATTTTGGTCACATTTCATAAGGGTCAAAGTGACCTTGACCTTGATGATATGTGACCAAATGTGTCTCATGATGAAAGTATAACATGTGCCCCACATAATTATTAAGTTTGAAACAGTTATCTTCCATAGTTCAGGGTCAAGGTCACTTCAAAATATGTATACAATCCAAATTTGAAAAGCTCCTGTGACCTTGACCTTGAAGCAAGGTCAACCAAACTGGTATCAAAAGATAGGGCTTGCTTTGACCTATATACCACTTGTAGCTAAGGTCGCCATTCTCAATAACGTGGGAGAAAATTGGGAAAATGTGAAAAATAACTGTTTTTGAGACCACATTTATGGCTCCTGTGACCTTGACCTTGAAGCAAGGTCAAGTCACTATGTATGTTTTTTGAGGCCTTGTAATCATACACCATCATGCCACATTTGGTGTTGATAGACTTAATAGTCTCCGAGAAAAATCCAACGTTTAAGTTTTTTACGGACGGACGCCCGCCCGGACGGACGGACGACACGGCTCAGTACATAGACTCACTTTTGCTTCGCATGTGAGTCAAAAAAACGTTCATTATGACGTCACTGACTGTGTTGGTCAAAAGTGGACATTGCAAATATACTTGGAGGACAGGGGACAGGAACCTACTGACTGTGTTGGTCAAAAGTGGACATTGCAAATATACTTGGAGGACAAGGGACTGGAACCTACTGACTGTGTTCGTCAAAAGTGGACATTGCAAATATACTTGGAGGACGGGGGACAGAAACCTACTGACTGTGTTGGTCAAAAGTGGACATTGCAAATATACTTGGAGGACGGGGGACAGAAACCTACTGACTGTGTTGGTCAAAAGTGGACATTGCAAATATACTTGGAGGCCAGGAGACAGGAACCTACTGACTGTGTTGGTCAAAAGTGGACATTGCAAATATACTTGGAGGACAGGGGAGAGGAACCTACTGACTGTGTTGGTCAAAAGTGGACATTGCAAATATACTTGGAGGCCAGAGGAGAGGAACCTACTGACTGTGTTGGTCAAAAGTGGACATTGCAAATATACTTAGAGGACAGAGGAGAGGAATATACTGACTGTGTTGGTCAAAAGTGGACATTGCAAATATACTTGGAGGCCAGAGGAGAGGAACCTACTGACTGTGTTGGTCAAAAGTGGACATTGCAAATATACTTAGAGGACAGAGGAGAGGAATATACTGACTGTGTTGGTCAAAAGTGGACATTGCAAATATACTTGGAGGACAGAGGACAGGAACCTACTGACTGTGTTGGTCAAAAGTGGACATTGCAAATAGACTTGGAGGACGGGGGACAGGAACCTACTGACTGTGTTGGTCAAAAGTGGACATTGCAAATATACTTAGAGGACAGAGGACAGGAACCTACTGACTGTGTTGGTCAAAAGTGGACATTGCAAATATACTTAGAGGACAGAGGAGAGGAACCTACTGACTGTGTTGGTCAAAAGTAGACATTGCAAATAGACTTGGAGGACAGGGGAGAGGAACCTACTGATTGTGTTGGTCAAAAGGGGACATTGCAAATATACTTGGAGGACAGGGGACTGGAACCTACTGACTGTGTTGGTCAAAAGTGGACATTGCAAATATACTTGGAGGACAAGGGACTGGAACCTACTGACTGTGTTGGTCAAAAGTGGACATTGCAAATATACTTGGAGGACAGGGGACAGGAACCTACTGACTGTGTTGGTCAAAAGTGGACATTGCAAATATACTTGGAGGACAGGGGACAGGAACCTACTGACTGTGTTGGTCAAAAGTGGACATTGCAAATATACTTGGAGGACGGGGGAGAGGAACCTTGGCAAAGTGGACATTGCATATACTTGGATGACGTGGTCAAAGTGACATTGCAAGTATACTTGGGGACGGGGGGCCTACTGACTGTGTTGGTCAAAAGTGGACATTGCAAATATACTTGGAGGACAGGGGACAGGAACCTACTGACTGTGTTGGTCAAAATTGGACATTGCAAATATACTTGGAGGACAGGGGAGAGGAACCTACTGACTGTGTTGGTCAAAAGTGGACATTGCAAATATACTTAGAGGACAGGGGAGAGGAACCTACTGACTGTGTTGGTCAAAAGTGGACATTGCAAATATACTTGGAGGCCAGAGGAGAGGAACCTACTGACTGTGTTGGTCAAAAGTGGACATTGCAAATATACTTAGAGGACAGAGGAGAGGAATATACTGACTGTGTTGGTCAAAAGTGGACATTGCAAATATACTTGGAGGACAGAGGACAGGAACCTACTGACTGTGTTGGTCAAAAGTGGACATTGCAAATATACTTGGAGGACAGGGGACAGGAACCTACTGACTGTGTTGGTCAAAAGTGGACATTTCAAATATACTTGGAGGACAGGGGACTGGAACCTACTGACTGTGTTGGTCAAAAGTGGACATTGCAAATAGACTTGGAGGACAGAGGACAGGAACCTACTGACTGTGTTGGTCAAAAGTGGACATTGCAAATATTCTTGGAGGACGGGGGACTGGAACCTACTGACTGTGTTGGTCAAAAGTGGACATTGCAAATAGACTTGGAGGACGGGGAGAGGAACCTACTGACTGTGTTGGTCAAAAGTGGACATTGCAAATATACTTGGAGGACGGGGGAGAGGAACCTACTGACTGTGTTGGTCAAAAGTAGACATTGCAAATATACTTGGAGGACAGATGACAGGAACCTACTGACTGTGTTGGTCAAAAGTGGACATTGCAAATAGACTTGGAGGACGGGGGAGAGGAACCTACTGACTGTGTTGGTCAAAAGTGGACATTGCAAATAGACTTGGAGGACAGGGGAGAGGAACCTACTGACTGTGTTCGTCAAAAGTGGACATTGCAAATATACTTGGAGGACAGGCGAGAGGAACGTACGGGTAGAACTTGCTGACATCTCGGTTGCGAATCAATTCTTCCTCCAAGCGTCTGAATTCGGCTGCAAAAAAGCGAAACAAACAAACTTGGGGAATGCACTTGTTGACGAGGCAAGGCAGGTAACAGGTAGCGAGACAGGTATTAGTGTGACAAAGTAAGTCTCCACGTGAATCTGGGTCTTCTGCAGATTTACGCCTTTCCTCCTTGTCATTGGGACACTGGCCACTCTTTCCAGTGGCCTGACGACAAACTGCGGCAGACAGGACGCACACAGACAGGACGCACACACGCAGGACGCACACAAACAGGACGCAGACAGTCAGGACGCACACAGACAGGACGCACACAGACAGGACGCACACAGACAGGACGCACACAGACAGGACGCACACAGACAAGACGCACACAGACAGGACGCACACAGACAGGACGCACACAGACAAGACGCACACAGACAGGACGCACACAGACAGGACGCACACAGACATGACACACACAGACAGGACGCACACAGACAGGACGCACACAGTCAGGACGCAGACACGCAGGACGCACATCGACAGGACGCACACAGACAGGACGCACACAGACAGGACGCACACAGACAAGACGCACACAGACAGGACGCACACAGACAAGACGCACACAGACAGGACACACACAGACAGGACGCACACAGACAGGACACACACAGACAGGACGCACACAGACAGGACGCACACAGACAGGACGCACACAGACAGGACGCACACAGACAGGACCCACACAGACATGACGCACACAGACAGGACGCACACAGACAGGACGCACACAGACAGGACGCACACAGACAGGACGCACACAGACAGGACGCACACAGACAAGACGCACACAGACAGGACACACACAGACAGGACGCACACAGACAGGACGCACACAGACAGGACGCACACAGACAGGACGCACACAGACAGGACGCACACAGACAGGACGCACACAGACAGGACGCACACAGACAGGACGCACACAGACAGGACGCACACAGACAGGACGCACACAGACAGGACGCACACAGTCAGGACGCACACAGTCAGGACGCACACAGTCAGGACGCACACAGTCAGGACGCACACAGTCAGGACGCACACAGTCAGGACGCACACAGACAGGACGCACACAGACAGGACGCACACAGACAGGACGCACACAGACAGGACGCACACAGACAAGACGCACACTGACAGGATGCATAGAGTCGGGACGCACACAGGCATGACGCATTTCAGTAAACCCATATTTCTCCGTACCAGGGATAGAACCACGGCGCTGCGCCTCGCACGCGTCCTACCCCAAAGCATGCTCGCCCATCTCCGCCTGTCAAAAGACATGG
>JAWQFJ010003733.1:10000-16531 GCA_034096865.1 Theodoxus fluviatilis
CTCGGCCAGGGGTTTGCTACAGTAGCTCGGCCAGGGGCCTGCTCCAGTTAAATAAAAGTCGCTTTAACACAGGGCGAGCACAGATGGTATTACCGCCGGTGTTTGGGTTCTACTTTTCGCGTCGCCTGCAGTCCAAGGAATTTAGTAAGTCCATAAACACATGTTCACATACACCTATAATAACACCCACAGACACATGTATAGACACGTATGCACACAAAAATACCCATATACACATACACAAACGTACAATCATACATCTTTACAAGCACACACAGATACAAACATTCACACTCGATATACGAATGCATATGGACACACGTATGTATGTGTGTGTGTGTGTGTGTGTGTGTGTGTGTGTGTGCATGAGTGTGTGTGTGTGTGTGCATGAGTGTGTGTGTGTGTGTGCGTGTGTGTGTGTGTGTGTGTGTGTGTGTGTGTGTGTGTGTGTGTGTGTGTGTGTGTGTGTGTGTGTATGTGTGTGGGTGTGTGCGTAGATTCTCCCTATTGGCATTGCGTTCTTTTTATATATAAACAAGAAGGGCAAAGCCCATACGACTCACATGCTTGACCTTGAACTTTACATGACCTTGACCTTCAGGTGACCTCAAGGTCAAGGTCAAACAACTAAACCTAGCAATGACATCATACAATAAGAATTGCTTTACACATTTTTCCTACCAAAATACATGTGACGTCGACCCAAGGTCAAGGTCATCCAAGGTCATGCAACACAAAGCTGTTAATTCAAGACATAGGAACCACAATGGTGCTTATTGGCACTGAGATATGGTCACTTTTAATGGTTCACTACCCCATTTTGGTCACATTTCATAAGGGTCAAAGTGACCTTGACATTGATGATATGTGACCAAATGTGTATCATGATAAACGTATAACATGTGCCCCACATAAGTATTAAGTTTGAAACAGTTATCTTCCATAGTTCAGGGTCAAGGTCACTTCAAAATATGTTTACAATCCAACTCTGAAGAGATCCTGTGACCTTGACCTTGAAGCAAGGTCAACCAAACTGGTATCAAAAGATAGGTCTTACTTTGCCCTATATAACATATGTAGGTGAGGTATCCAATCTTAAAAATTCAGAGAAAATTGAGAAAATGTGAAAAATGACTGTTTTTAGACAACATTTCTGGCCCCTGCGACCTTGACCTTGAAGCAAGGTCAAGTCACTATGTATGTTTTTTGAGGCCTTGTCATCATACACCATCATGCCACATTTGGTACTGATAGACTGAATAGTCTCTGAGAACAAGAAGGGCAAAGCCCATACGACTCACATGCTTGACCTTGAACTTTACATGACCTTGACCTTCAGGTGACCTCAAGGTCAAGGTCAAACAACTAAACCTAGCAATGACATCATACAATAAGAATTGCTTTACACATTTTTCCTACCAAAATACATGTGACGTCGACCCAAGGTCAAGGTCATCCAAGGTCATGCAACACAAAGCTGTTAATTCAAGACATAGGAACCACAATGGTGCTTATTGGCACTGAGATATGGTCACTTTTAATGGTTCACTACCCCATTTTGGTCACATTTCATAAGGGTCAAAGTGACCTTGACATTGATGATATGTGACCAAATGTGTATCATGATGAACGTATAACATGTGCCCCACATAATTATTAAGTTTGAAACAGTTATCTTCCATAGTTCAGGGTCAAGGTCACTTCAAAATATGTTTACAATCCAAATCTGAAGAGATCCTGTGACCTTGACCTTGAAGCAAGGTCAACCAAACTGGTATCAAAAGATAGGTCATACTTTGCCCTATACAACATATGTAGGTGAGGTATCCAATCTTAAAAATTGAGAGAAAATTGAGAAAATGTGAAAAATGACTGTTTTTAGACAACATTTCTGGCCCCTGCGACCTTGACCTTGAAGCAAGGTCAAGTCACTATATATGTTTTATGAGGCCTTGTCATCATACACCATCATGCCACATTTGGTACTGATAGACTGAATAGTCTCTGAGAAAAATCCAACGTTAAGGTTTTCTGACGCCCGGACGCCCGGACGTCCGGACGCCCGGACGCCCGGACAGACGAAACGGGTGAGTACATAGACTCACTTTCGCTTCGCATGTGAGTCAAAAACTTGCTTTGTAGAATGCATCCATTCACCACGACATCAAGTTCCTCCATCAGAACACGCCCACCTTCAGGCTGACCCCAAAGTGGATCAAGGAAGTTGAAGAAGATGGGACTGGAAGTGCCCAGACGGTTCCTGGCTGTGCAGGCGTATTTGCCCAGCTTGAAGTCTACCAGGGTCACTGACAGGAAGCGACTGGCGTTTTCCTTCAGCGTTTGGTTGTTGAGAGTCCACCTGTAGCCATGAGGGTCAGGGACGGGGTAGGCCGTGGCTGGACATTCCAGGGTCACATTCGTCGCTAACTTGTCCGTCGCGATGAAGACGGAATAGTTGCCAACGGGCTTGTCTGCAAGGGAAAGGTCAGAGATAACGATCATTTCTCTGCACAGCTTTTGTTCTGCGGTTTTCCCTGGAAACACGAGATGGACAGCAGTGTGGGTGACAAGCGTGGCTAGTGCTCAGCCGCTCCTCCATCAGCTGCAACCCAGGCTGCGGGGCTTTCAGGGCCTGCTCCCCTAGCTCGGCCAGGGGCTTGCTCCAGTAGCTCGGCCAGGGGTCTGCTCCAGTAGCTCGGCCAGGGGCCTGCTACAGTAGCTCGGCCAGGGACCTGCTCCAGTAGCTCGGCCAGGGGCCTGCTCCAGTAGCTCGGCCAGGGGTTTGCTCCAGTAGCTCGGCCAGGGGCCTGCTCCAGTAGCTCGGCCAGGGGTCTGCTCCAGTAGGTCGGCCAGGGGCCTGCTCCAGTAGCTCGGCCAGGGGTTTGCTCCAGTAGCTCAGCCAGGGGTCTGCTCCAGTAGCTCGGCCAGGGGCCTGCTCCAGTAGCTCGGCCAGGGGCCTGCTACAGTAGCTCCGCCAGGGGCCTGCTCCAGTAGCTCGGCCAGGGGCCTGCTCCAGTAGCTCGGCCAGGGGTCTGCTGCAGTAGCTCAGCCAGGGGTCTGCTCCAGTAGCTCGGCCAGGGGCCTGCTCCAGTAGCTCGGCCAGGGGCCTGCTGCAGTAGCTCAGCCAGGGGCCTGCTCCAGTAGCTCGGCCAGGGGCCTGCTCCAGTAGCTCGGCCAGGGGCCTGCTCCAGTAGCTCGGCCAGGGGCCTGCTCCAGTAGCTCGGCCAGGGGTCTACTGCAGTAGCTCAGCTAGGGGTCTGCTCCAGTAGCTCGGCCAGGGGCCTGCTCCAGTAGCTCAGCCAGGGGCCTGCTCCAGTAGCTCCGCCAGGGGCCTGCTCCAGTAGCTCGGCCAGGGGCCTGCTCCAGTAGCTCGGCCAGGGGCCTGCTCAAGTAGCTCAGCCAGGGGCCTGCTCAAGTAGCTCGGCCAGGGGCCTGCTCTAGTAGCTCATCCAGGGGCCTGCTCCAGTAGCTCGGCCAGGGACCTGCGCCAGTAGCTCAACCAGGGGCCTGCTCCAGTAGCTCAGTCTGGGGCCTGCTCCAGTACTTCGGCTATGGGCCACTCCAGGCGGCCAAACATGGGGACAAAGGTACGTCAAGAATTACCGAGCCTCCAAATATGCAGCCAAGATGAAACCCACACACGCATGGCAACTACCTGGTCGTCCATCCCCGACCGCATGTCCAAAACAGTCCTGTCCTGGTGGAAATAAACAGTTGTATCCTGGTGGTAATAAACAGTCGTATCCGGTGGTAATAAACAGTCCTGTCCTAGTGGTAATAAACAGTCCTCTCCTAGTGGTAATAAACATTATTGTCCTAGTGGTGATAAACAGTCCTGCCCTAGTGGTAATAAACAGTTTTGTCCTAGTGGTGATAAACAGTAGTGTCCTGGTGGTAATACACTGTCGTGTCCTAGTGGCAATAAAGTGTCCTGTCCTAGTGGTGATAAACAGTCCTGTCCTAGTGGTAATACACCGTCGTGTCCTAGTGGCAATAAACAGTCCTGTCCTAGTGGTGATAAACAGTCCTGTCATAGTTGTAATACATCGTCGTGTCCTAGTAGCAATAAACAGTCCTGTCCTAGTGGTAATAAACAGTCCTGTCCTAGTGGCAATAAACAGTCCTGTCCTAGTGGTAATATACAGTCCTGTAATAGTTGTAATACATCGTCGTGTCCTAGTGGTAATAAACAGTCCTGTCCTAGTGGTAATAAACAGTCCTGTCCTAGTGGCAATAAACAGTCCTGTCCTAGTGGTAATAAACAGTCCTGTCCTAGTGGTAATAAACAGTCCTGTCCTAGTGGTAATATACAGTCCTGTCCTAGTGGTGATAACCAGTCCTGTCGTAGTTGTAATACATCGTCGTGTCCTAGTAGCAATAAACAGTCCCGTCCTAGTGGTAATAAACAGTCCTGTCCTGGTGGTAATAAACAGTCCTGTCCTAGTGGTAATAAACAGTCCCGTCCTAGAGGCAATAAACAGTCCTGTCCTATTGGCAATAAACTGTCCTGTCCTAGTGGCAATAAACAGTCCTGTCCTAGTGGCAATAAACAGTCCTGCCCTAGTGGCAATAAACAGTCCTCTCCTAGTGGCAATAAACAGTCCTGTCCTAGTGGCAATAAACTGTCCTGTCCTAGTGGTAATAAACAGTCCTGTCCTAGCATTATTAACAGTCCTGTCCTAGTGATAATAAACAGTCCTGTCCTAGTGGTGATAAATGGTCCTGTCTTAGTGGTAATAAACTGTACTGTCCTAATGGTAAAATACAGTCCTGTCATCGTGGCGATGAATGGTCTTGTCTTAGTTGTCATAAACAGTCCTGTCTAGTAGTAATAAAGAGTTCCGTCCTAGTGGTTATAAACAGTCCTGTCCTAGTGGTAATACACAGTCCTGTCATAGTGATAATAAACCGTCCTGCCCTAGTGATAATAACCATTCCTGTCATAGTGGTAATAAACAGTCCTGTCCCAGTGGTAATAAACATTCCTGTTCCAGTGGTAATATGCAGTTGTGTCCTAGTTGTAATAAACAGTCCTGTCCTAGTGGTAATAAACCATCCTTCACAATTGATAACAAACAGTTGTGTCGTAGTGGTAATAAACAGTCCTGTTCTAGTGGTAATAAACAGTCTTGTCCTATTAGCAATATACAGTTTTGTCCTAGTGGTAATAAACAGTCTTGACCTAGTGGTAAAAAACAATCCTGTCCTAGTGGTAATAAACGGTCCTGTCCTAGTGGTAATAAACGGTCCTCTCCTAGTGGTAATAAACAGTCCTGTCCTAGTTGCAATAAACAGTTCTTTCCTAGTGGCAATGAACAGCCCTGTCCTAGTGGTAAGAAACAGTCCTGTCCTAGTGGTTAGAAACAGTCCTGTCCTAGGGGTAATAAACAGTCCTGTCCTAGGGGTAATAAACAGTCCTGTCCTAGTGGTAACATATAGTCCAGTCCTATTAGTGATAAACAGTCCTGTCCTAGTGGTAATATACAGTCCTGTCCTAGTGGTAATATACAGTCCTGTCCCAGTATGATTAACAGTCCTGTCCTAGTGGTAATATACAGTCCTGTCCTAATAGTGATAAACAGTCCTGTCCTAGTGGTAATATACAATCATCTCTAGTGGTAATAAACAGTCCTGTCCTAGTGGTAATATACAGTCCTGTCTAGTGGTAATAAACAGTCCTGTCCTAGTGGTAATAAACAGTCATGTCCTGGTGGTAATAAACAGTCCTGTCCTAGTGGTAATAAACAGTCCTGTCCTAATAGTGATAAACAGTCCTGTCCTAGTGGTATCAAACAGTCCTGTCCTAGTGGTAATAAACATAATTGTCTTAGTGGTAATTGTCACGGCTCAAGCTCATTGATTTTGATTTGATGGTTTTCCTGTTAAAGTTTAGTTACTTTAAAGTCGGGCATGTGCAGCCCCTTAACATGTGACGTGTGGGTGTGATAAAATTGCATGCTTTTGTCATGCAAGTGTTTGCCTGACAGTGCTATCTGGGCATGAAGTCTGTGTGCAAGAAACTTCGGCATAAAGTATTGAGTTTCCAGAGGCATGTTTTTCAACTAGGGTTAGCTTTCAAGGGATTTTCATCCTAGTATCTTCTATAAAATGTTGTATTTTTCTTATGTTAGTCCTCTGGTCTGGCCAACCTAAGCATTTTTTCGAGACCGTCGTTCGAGTTTTCTCGGTGTGGACCGTCATGGTTTTCGGCGGGCTGACGCACTTATGTGCGGTGTTTCGCGACGGGAGGTCGCGGGTGGGCTACATTTGGCTAGTACTGCTATAACAGTCGTTGTTGTTTTTTTGCCACTCTGCTATCTACTCCGAATCCGAAGGGGTAAGTGTTCATAGCTCTCGATTTTCGAACTCTGTTTTTCTTTCGTGATTCGTTGTTGAATGTTGTATTATTTGCGTTAGAGACTACGAGCGGGTTGTCTATTTGTGTGTTCCAGATTCAATTCAAAGTTCATTCCATTCCAAGTGCATTCAATTGCAAGTTTCAAGTTTGTGTTTTCAAATCCTGTGCTACCT
>JAWQFJ010003735.1:0-37500 GCA_034096865.1 Theodoxus fluviatilis
ACACACACTCACAAAGTGCAATGTTGCGGAGGAAATTTTACACCAAGGTCAGACGACATAAACAAATAACATTCGAAAATGTCGCCTTTGGGCTTAATAAGCGTGATAAAGATGTGCCAATTAGAACAGAAAGAAAAATGAAAATATATTTGTATGGAAATAACCTATGAAGGGAGTTTATGTTGGTACCTGACTTGTGTGTCCTCTTTGTGAACGTGTCATCAGCAGGCAGCGAAAGAATCAAATGACCCGATGAACGATGTGTGTGTGTGTGTGTGTGTGTGTGTGCAAAGTGGAACGCGGTTAGAAATTATTGTGAGTGACAAGTCGTTTTGTAAATCAACTGTGTTCACGCTTATTTTTTTACTTTGTAAACTCTTCGATGGCTTTATTACGTGCGGCACAACCAAAAGGAACAGCAACACCGTGAAAATGTCTAGTGTCTGAGCAATCAAGGCGTGCACGTGTGGGAGGAGCATTCATTGGTCGAAAGGCACGAGACCACATGGCTGTAGAGCAGACATAGGAAACAATAGAGGTAGGCCTAGGTCAGTAGGTGTGGGGACGGCAGCTTGGCAAAGCCGCCCTTTTAAAGTGACGTGAATGGGAATAGTGGCCATTCAGGGGGAGGTAAGGCCTGTCACTGTGGTTTCAGTCTTCTGCAGCGAGTGTTTCCTACTTCTAGGCCTGTTGTGGCACTCTCTGTACATCAGCCGTTAGCTGCACAGCTACGGGAAAGATTACGGTATGCTCCATGATTCATCGTGGCGGACTCCGAAAATGGCAGTCATTTTCTCGTCGATTCATTCTCTAAATAGTGGTTTACAGCAACATTTGAATGAAAAGAGCGCATTATAGTGAAACCTACCCATGATAAAGGTTTTGTGGGGAATGCTTATTAACGTAGTGACTAGACTTAAATTTGACAAATAAAATGTACCATCGCAGAATATGTGCATAATGTAACTTTCATGAAAAAGATTTGCGGGTGTGGCAGTCCAGCAGGGGCCGTTTACCACGGGCAGGCCACCATAAGATCGTTGCACACTCCCCAATGGTCGATTCCGCTGCTTCTTGCCCCCGCTGCTGGGGCCCGCCCCCTGGTGGAGCTACTGGAGAGCAGGGCCCCTGGTGGAGTACTGGAGCAGGGCCCCTGGTGGGGGGTGGAGCTACTGGAGCAGGCCCCTGGTGGAGCTACTGGAGCAGGCCCCTGGCTGAGCTACTGGAGCAGGCCCCTGGCTGAGCTACTGGAGCAGGCCCCTGGTGGAGCTACTGGAGCAGGCCCCTGGCTGAGCTACTGGAGCAGGCCCCTGGCTGAGCTACTGGAGCATGCCCCTGGTGGAGCTACTGGAGCAGGCCCCTGGCTGAGCTACTGGAGCAGGCCCTGAGCTCTGGAGCAGGCCCTGGTGAGCTACTGGAGCAGGCCCCTGGCTGAGCTACTGGAGCAGGCCCCTGGTGGAGCTACTGGAGCAGGCCCCTGGTGAGCTACTGGAGCAGGCCCTGGCTGAGCTACTGGAGCAGGCCCGTGGCGGAGCTACTGGAGCAGGCCCCTGGTGGAGCTACTGGAGCAGGCCCCTGGTGGAGCTACTGGAGCAGGCCCCTGGTGGAGCTACTGGAGCAGGCCCGTGGTGGAGCTACTGGAGCAGGCCCCTGGTGGAGCTACTGGAGCAGGCCCGTGGCGGAGCTACTGGAGCAGGCGCCTGGTGGAGCTACTATAGCAGGCCCCTGGTGGAGCTACTGGAGCAGGCCCGTGGCGGAGCTACTAGAGCAGGTCCGTGGCGGAGCCGCTGGAGCAGGCCCGTGTTGGAGCCACTGGAGCAGGCCCCGAAATCTCCACGACCACGTGTTCCATCTGATGAGGAGAGTGTCCAGCAGCAACTGCCGTATGTCGTACTCTTGACGAAAAAAAAAGTGTACGAGTCAACTAAAAAAGGCTATTTTCCCGCAACCGTGCAGATAACGGCTGCCTACGCTGATAGTCTAAAGTCTGAGGTGGTGTGGTATCGGACCCCTCCAGCTTCAGGAGGCAGCGCAGGATCGCCCCCGGTGGCGAGTAATCACATACAAGGCATCCCCAGTGCTGGAGGAGGAGCGTCGCCAGCATCGCGCAGCAGCCCGTGAGCGGCGACACAGAGCGGCGGCAGTCCCCGTGACAGCCACGGACTTCCAGTGCCCCACCTGCCTTAAACTTTGCCGCTCCAGACTGGATCTGCAGAGCCGTCAAAGGATACATAGGGATGGAAGCGGAACCGGTCATCCTTGAAGCAAGGGACAACCAGGAAAAAAATGAGCCACGACATACGTCCTCGTTCATCCCTGATGTCTTCATACCTGTCCATGGGCGCGTTTGTTTGGCCCAAAATCCCAAGAGAATCGCGAGGGCTAGGCGTTTCCTACGTTCCTCGCTCATAAGGACACTCGCCGTGAAGGCGGGAGGCCGAGGGAGGACCGGAGCTCCCTCGATGCTTCCCGCTGCAGTGACCCGGATGAGCCAAAATTGCGAAGACAGTGCGAGTTGGGCTGTTGTTTGGAGATAACAGTGCCCGTATGTAATGTGCTTCTCAAGGTCGAGAATGACAAAAGGTACGTACACGGAAGTATTTGCTGTTCGAGTGTTCATTTGTAGGTATATAGGTTATTTCGGGACATACACTGCCGAAAATTTTTATCGCTTGCAAACACGCAAACACTTATTACGTACGCTACGAATCATGTCCCTTGAATGGTCGAAATGTAATCGCAGGCCTACTATTTCATGTAACACAAAAATTGTCTACAGTTGTAACCCGGGTGTGATTGTCTGTTTCGTTGAAAACAGGCTTACCAGTGCCATTCCGATAGTCACACCATGGGTTCGTCGTCCTCTATCTGTCAAGTGAAAAAACATGCTGTGAATTTCTGCAATCGTCAGTTATTTCGTAGCTATCGGGCAACTTCTTCACGACTAGCGCCAGGATGCAGCCATGTTCTTCCGCCTTGCGAGTTGATGATTGGCCGTTTTTCTAGCTGTAGGAGAGCCTCACTCGCCCTCGACGCGACGGGAGAATCGCGAGATTTGGGGCCTAATTAACGCGCCCCATGCATATGAGCATTTTGCACAGTCACGTGACTGCCACAAAGAAGATGCAGATTGAAAAGGGGGGACAACTCCAACCAGTCTAGCTTCAGTCGTACTTGCAGTACAGACGACAAACACCTCCACAAGTCTCTGTGCCTGAGGGATGGAGTCGTGGGAATAAGGTGACGTGATTATGCAAAGTCCAGCACGTATACGAGAAAGTGGGGCGTTGGGTACTACCTTTTTCACTCAAAGATTCTTAGGATATATATGAGAAAATGAGAGTAAACGCTATTAGGATACTAACATCCAAAACAAAAACATGTTGCCCTTTAACAAAAAATCTGACCGCTTCTAAACAAAAATGACCACATTAACAGAACGCTTATGTCTGGGGACATTGTGCTTCGGGCGTTTGGGGCATTACGGTCAATCTGAACGATTCATTATGGTACCGTGATCTCAAGTTTAACTCATCGAAAATGCACACCACAAACACCCACGTTCCCCCCCTACCCCCCCGCCTCCCCCCCCCCCCGCCCCCCCTCCACCCCCCCGCCGCCCCCCCCCCCCCCCCCCCCCCCGCCCCCCCTTCCCCCTCACACCAACCGTCCCCTCCCTCCCCCCTCGCACTAAACCCCCTCCCCCTTTCCCCCTCCCCCCTCCCCCCTCCCCCATCTCTCTCTCTCACTCGCGCGCTCGCTCGCTCTTTGTTGCTCTTTTCCAACTCACTGTTTAATTGTTATTTGGCCAATGTTCGCTGCTCCTTCCCATATACTTTACACCGCTAACTTTGGGATACTTATCTCGCTCAATTTTTGTTCACTTCTCGCTCACTTCTCGCCCGTTCTTTGCTCATTACTTGCGCTCTTCTATCCCTTTCGTTCACTTATCGCTCACTTCCTGTTCACATTTTGCTCGTTTGTCGATCGCATTTTGCTAACTTCCCGTTCGTACTTTACTAATTTGTCGTTCATTTTTTCTTATTATTTCACTCTTTTTTCGATCAAAAATGCTTACATTTTACTTATTTTTATTCCAGTTTCTGCACACACTTAAATAATGTCTTGTTCAGTTATAACCAGCTTTCCCACCATTTCTTGTCCACTTTTCGGTAATTTTCCATTCCTTTTTTTGGTGATTTGTCTCACCTTGGGCTCTCTTTTTGCTTTTTTCCCCCAATTGTTGCAAAGTCTCGCTCGCTTTCGCTCGTAACCCTATTTTGCTTACTTTTCTCACATTTTGCTCACTTTGCACTCACCTTTCGTTCATTCTCACTTTACTACCTGTTTTGTTGCACAGCACTTGTTCACATGTTGCTCATGTATCTACACGCACACACGCACACACACACACACACACACACACACACACACACACACACACACACACACACACACACACGCACACGCACACGCACACATACACACGCACGCACTCACACACACACACACACACACACCACTATTTATTTCTTGCTCACTTTTGTCTCTATTTTGGTTCGCGTCTCGCTTTCTTCTGGCTCATTTCACGCTCATTATTTGCCGTTCGAGCTCACTTCACTCACGCTTGGTTCATTTTATTGTCCTCGCTGGCTTTTCGTTTTTTTCCCGTTCAGTTTTTGCTTTTTCTTACACACATTTTCCTTAGTCTTACCTGAGTTTTTTAATACTTACCCACCTTTTGCCTCTTGTATGCTAGGATGCCAATCATTTTTTAACTATCTATTACGGACGCTTTAATCTCACTTATTTCTAGTTTACATTTGCAGTGACTTCTTCCCTCAAACCAACGCTTTGCACGCCGTCAACTGACAAAATAAATGCTATTGAGAAATCTTGCGTCGACCCTACGGAAATGAAGAAGGAAAGGAATCTGAGGGAGACATCGTCCATACTGCATGGCTTGAGCAGCACCAAGGATGGCCCAGGGCTTGGGAGGAGGGAAAGGAGGACGGGAAGGAGGAGGGGAAGGAGGAGAGGAAGGAGAGAAGAGAAGGAAAGGACGGAGAGAGGAGAAGGAGAAGGAAAGAATGGTAAAACAATAAAATGAAATAAGACGACACAGAATGATGAAAAACAAAGGATGAGCAATGGTTCCGCTGTGCATTCATTACTCTTGGACAAGTGTTACACATGAACACATTTCGTTTCTCTCTCTCTCTCTCTCTCTCTCTCTCTCTCTCTCTCATCCTTTACCCCCATTCTCGCCCCAGCAAAATCTCCACTTGGAATATTCACCCCGTCTCACATGCGTTGACGTCATGAGAGGTGGGACAAGAAACGCTCCTCTTCGTTTGAGGGCAGAGTGACCAGCGAGTCCTCGTCGCAGCGACTAGAGGGCGTTGGAGCGTCACACCACACAGCCCGCGGCTCTGCGTGACTTCTCGCCACTCTCCACAGGGGAGGGAACCCTTCCAGGGTTGGGGGACAGCATTGCCTTAGGGAGAAGGAGCTGTTTGAGGGACGGGCCTGAAGGTAAGGGGGTGGGGTGGGAGTGGGGCGCTGGGAACGGTGTTAAACAAAGGGGAGGGGACTATAAGTGGGAGCCGGAGGCTGAAGCCCTAGGGGCTGCTATACTAAGTAGATGTCAGACCCACGTAGCATGCTGCGCAAGTACAGTGCGAGCTAACCTGGCGTGCTGCTCTGAGAGGCGGTGTGAGATGAGCAGGCCGATACCTCTCCGTATCCCACCACACATCATCCACATTCTCCTGTTTTTGCTTCATAGAACGTGTTCGCTGCTTTGGCAACAAGCAGACCCATTCCGCTCGAGCAGGACCACGGGGGCAAAATCAATATCGGTGTGCCCCTAAATGTTTCAGGCAGCGGGACGGCTATCGTGACTGGGCTGTGTATGCCAGCGAGTGATGGAGCTGGCAGTTCTGTCATCACGCTGTCGGTCACTGGGGATGCAGCATGTGCCTGACTGCAGTCAAGGTCTGCAGCGAGTTGGCGACGTCAGCTCTTTCGTCACAGAGCGACGCGCAGTACGCTGCCCGCAGATAACTTCGTGATTGAGGTAGGTCAAGTTTGGTATCTCCTGCGGAGTCGGTGAAGGCTGGGTTGGAGTGGGGGGGGGAGACCCCCTTCGCTCTGGGCGATTCTTGGGGGAGAGTATCGCGGGGGAGGCATCTTCAGCCGGTTGGAGCACGAACACTATGGGGGTCACATGGGAGTGAAGAAGACACAGGATCGTGTGTGGACTACTTTCTGGCCCGGGATGTGCTCTGACACTCGGCGCTTCGTACTATCTTGCGACCAGTGCCAGCGAGTTTCCCCCAAGCCGAGGAAAGTACCGCTAGGGAAAATGCCCCTCATTGACACGCCCTTCGAGCGTGTGGCAGTCGACCTAGTGGGACCAATCACCCCCGCATCTGAGTCCGGGAACCGCTACATTCTGGTGCTCGTGGATTATGCCACTCGCTATCCCGAGGCCATCCCCTTGAAGACTATAGATGCTGTCACAGTCGCCGAGGCGATGTGGCAGGTGTGGTCGAGGGTGGGCATTCCATCTGAGATATTGACTGATCGGGGCACTCAATTTATGAGCGACATCATGAGGGAAGTGGAGAGGCTGTTGGCCATCAAGGGCCTCGCCACCACACCCTACCACGCTCAGGGAAACGGCCTAGTGGAGAGGTACAACGGTACCCTCAAGACGATGCTGCGAAAGCTAGCACAAGAGAAACCCCGGCAATGGGACAGGTACATCCCTGCCCTACTCTTTGCCTACCGGGAAGTCCCACAAGAGAGCCTTGGGTTTTCCCCCTTCGAGCTCCTGTACGGGAGAACTGTTCGCGGTCCTATGGCAGTGCTCCGCAGTCTGTGGACTGAGGAGGGGACCGACGAGCAGGTGCGAACCACATCAGAATACGTGGTAGACCTGCAAAACAGGATTGAGGAGACCTGCCAGCTGGCGCGCCAGAAGCTGGCAGCCGCTTCTCAGAGGCACGCCGAGGTGTTCAATCGCAAGACGGTTGGGCGCAAATTCCACCCTGGCGACAAAGTCCTCTTGCTGCTGCCTCAGCAGCACAACAAACTTCAGATGTGCTGGCAGGGCCCCTTTGAGGTCCTGGAGAGGAAGGGTGTAGCGGATTATCGTATCAGGATGTACGGACGGGAGCGGCTCTACCATGCCAACCTCCTCAAGCCGTATAGGGTCCGACAAGGTACGGGAGAGTCTGACAGCTCGACCCCCGTGATCGCTGTCGCGGTAGTCGAGGAGACCGAGGCGATGGCTCCACCCGACCGAGAGTTACCCCTACCGTGCTTGACTGGCGAGGAGACTGCTCGTGACGTCGTGCTGGCACCAACGTTATCCGACAGTCAGAGGTGTCAAGTGTTGGCCATAGCTGAGAGGTATGAGGCTGTACTAACTGACCTCCCTCTCAGGACCAACCTTGCCACCTTTGACATGACGGTCGAGTCGGCGCGACCTGTCCGAGTCAGGCAGTACCCTCTGCCTTACGCCAAGATGGAGGCAGTGAAGGACGAGGTGAAGGCCATGCTAAAGCTGGGTGTGATCGAACCAGCGGCCTCACCTTACAACGCCCCGGTGGTCCTCGTCCGGAAGAAGGACGATCGTTTCCGATTCTGCGTCGATTACCGGTCTCTGAATGACGTGACCGTCTTCGATGCTGAGCCACTGCCGGACGTGGACCACCTTTTCGCCAAGCTGCAAGGGGCAAAGTTCTTCACAAAAATCGACTTAGCCAAAGGCTACTGGCAGATCCCTGTCCGGGAGGAGGTCCGTCCCATGACCGCTTTCACGACCCCAGCGGGCCAGTTCCAGTTCCGAGTCATGCCTTTCGGGCTGAAGAACGCTGTTGCGGTCTTCTCCCGCATGATGCGGGATTTGCTGGAGCCGCTGGGGAGGAGCGACGTGTTTAACTTCATGGACGACATCCTCATCGCGACGGAGACCTGGCCGGAGCACCTGGCAGCTTTGGAGGCGGTCTTACAGCGCCTCAGGCAGGTGAACCTCTCAGCCCGGCCCACGAAGTGCTGCGTAGGGTTCGGGGAGCTGAGCTTCCTGGGCCATGTGGTACGGGAGGGGGAGGTCCTGCCTGAGATGGACAAGATTCGGAGAGTGGAGGAGGCGCCGGTGCCCAAGACCAAGAAGCAAGTCCGAGCCTTCTTGGGACTCGCCGGGTATTACAGGAAGTTTATACCCAACTTCTCGGCCATCGCCCTCCCCCTCTCCAATCTCACCAAGAAGAACGCGCCGAATGCTGTAGCGTGGACGGCGGAGTGCGAGACAGCGTTCAGGGCGCTGAAGACCCGGCTCACTGCGAGGCCAGTCTTGCAGCTACCCGACCTGTCTCAGCCGTTCACGCTGCGGACGGATGCGTCAGACCAGGGGCTAGGTGCTGTACTCCTGCAGGAGAAGGGCGGCGTGCCCCACCCCGTGGCTTATGCTAGCCGCAAGTTGTCGGGGGCCGAGAGTCGGTACTCCACCATCGAGAGGGAGTGCCTGGCTGTAGTGTGGGCCGCTCAACGTTTCCAACCCTACCTGTATGGACGCACTTTCATTCTGGAAACTGACCACCAGCCACTGCGATACCTGCAGACGGCCAAAGTGGCCAACAGCAGGCTCATGCGGTGGAGCCTGCTACTGCAAATGTACAGTTTTTCCGTGCGTGTGATTCCGGGACGCCAGAATGTGGGTGCCGACTACCTCAGTCGGGCCTGCGTGTCTGAAGAACCTGTAAAGGTATAGACGGAGTCTAAACTTGAGTTGGAAGGCCTTGTCGCATGCTATTTGACAAGATAAGATTTTTGGGAGAGAGAATAGGTCTAGATCTAAACCTCGTTGCTGTGGGGCTAGGAGTCTAGGAAGGGGTTCCCAATTAGTGGGGAGGGGCGGGGGTTTGACCCGCGCTGACGCGGGTGAGCGTCATCACGTGATCCACCAGGATATTTTTTCTATGGGTGATTAAGAGATGGGGGCGAGGGACGCGTGCTGGTTTCTCACTGAGAGGGAGCTGTAGCCATTCTTTTATCGCCTGCTGAGGTGACCAGACGTGGCCTGATGAGGTGAGGGTGGGTGTTTGAGTGCGAGTAAATGCGGGCGCGCGTGTGAGGAAGGTGGGTGCGCGCTAACTCATAAGCTGTGTGTAGTGCAGCGCTTTTGTTAATTACAGAGTCAGTAACTTTCCTCCAAATAAACCCATAAGCTGTAATGTCAAGTAAGTCAGCTCTGTAATTCGGGGTAAGAGGAATTTTTACCTGTTTTGCTGTAATTGTGTGTTGGGCTGATCAATGAGAAAAACCACGGGTATCAAGAGTTTTCTCGCCTTCTGAATGAGTTGTGGGGGGCACTGAGAGGAATGGGGGGGTGACGGTGGTTGAGTTGAATTGTTGGTGTAGTGAGGCACGTTTTGGTGATTGTCTGCTTTGTTCAATTGCAGGCCTTTTTCGTCTTCCCTTTTCTCCCCCCTTTTCCCCTTATTTTCTCGTTCCTTCATCTGATGTCCGAGAGGCGGACTGTACGGAGCGACGTGGGTCGTGGGGGAGTCTACGTGACACGAGAAGTGGTGGAAAGGTCTACGTGACACAAGTCGTGGTGGAGTCTTCGTGACACAAGTCGTGGTGGAGTCTTCGTGACACAAGTCGTGGTGGAGTCTTCGTGACACAAGTCGTGGTGGAGTCTTCGTGACACAAGTCGTGGTGGAGTCTTCGTGACACAAGAAGAGATGGAAGGATCTACGTGACAGGTGGTGGAAGAGTCGTCCTGACACAAGTCGTGGTGTGTGTGTCGTGTTTCTCGAGGAGTCTCGTGAGACTGGACGTTGAGGGAGACTGACGGTTAACCAAATTCTGGTAAGGTGAATGCACCTCTCCCTTTCTCGTCTTTGGGTCGCCCTTTTCTAATTGTCGAATGGTCCGACAGTCGAGCAGAGGTTGGACATTGTTTTCATTCACCCTTGTGACTCTCGCCCAGCGGAGTTTGGACATTGTTTTCATTCACCCTTGTGACTCTCGCCCAGCGGAGTTTGGACATTGTTTTCATTCATCCTTGTGACTCTCGCCGGGGCCAGGCAAGCGCGCCGAGAGTCGGGACGTTATCTTGTTTACTGTCTCCTCGCCTGTGCGAGGTGGATAGGGGCCCTTTGTGTTTTACAGATAACTAGTTTGGTGGGTGTGTGGGTTTTGTGTTTTGCGGGTGTGTGGGCAGTTTTGACCATTCTTCTCGTCGCAAAATTACTGAGGGGGTTTTTGGGGAGGGCTGGGATTTTTATCTCTCTTGTTGCTTGTGATTAAATTTTCATTTCCTTTTAACATTCACTACTACCTCAGTGTCTTTTATTCCACTCGTTGTTGTTCATTTGTTTGTTTTGTCCCTAGGAAGTGGTAATCAGGTTTTGTTGAAAACCTTACTTAGGGAGTTAGTGTATTTATGCACTGACATCCCATAATAACATCAAGAACACGCGACACCCTGTCCAGTCACGTTATCCCTGTCCCTGTATTCAGAGACCAGCATGGAGATTGTGGCAGTCCCAGCTACAATGCAGCACGTCCCAGCTGCAACGACTCTGACAGTCACAATTCAGAGTCAGGTACCAGTCCGAGACAGGGCAAGTCCGTCGTCCAGGTCGGTCAACGCCCGCCAGATGTCAACAGTTCCGACACTGCCAGTGGTGGTCTACCTCCAGTCCGACCTCCCGAGGGCAACAGCAGTCCAGCCGTGACGAGGACCCGCAGCGGCCGCATTGTTACCAGACCAATCCGCTTCCAGGATAACTAACAATTTTTTAACATTGTTGGAATGCAGGACACATTGATCTGAACTTTTAACTTTTAAAGTGAATTTATCTCCCTTCTCGGTTATCACAGACTCTAATGAATAACTAGCCACTGGGCTGATTTTTGCAAAATCTCAAAGAGGGGAAGATGTCGTGTTATCATGTTTATCACTTGGTTTCGCCTACGAGTTTATCACTTGGTTTTGTCTACGCATTATGCGCGCATGCGCCGGGAAGATTGTCGGGCGCCATGTCGAGTCCTAGAACACGCGGAATTATACTGTAAGAAGAAGTAGTAAATTCTCAAAGTTGAAATACTAACAAGCCTCCAGTCTTTATTGATTGAAGAAGTACAACGCTCGGAACACAACAGTATGGAGGTGTCGGAGCGGGACCAGAATTTGGCTACAAATACGGGGAGAAATGAACCAGGAGTCCATTTTGGAATCGAGCTGCCGTTGATCGAATTTGTTCAAAGTTGTACTACCATGGACTTCGATACGTTAAGCTCCGTAGTCAAAAGCGGTATAATACATGAGCCATGTCAACGTGAAAGAAAGATTATGGTTATTATTATTATTATGATTATCATTAAATTTCGCAGAACGCCGCTCTATCAACGCTCGGTCCACCGCTAAATCAACGCTCGCTACCGTTAAACCAACGCTAAAGCAACGCTGGCTTCAGCGGTGCACCGCTAAGGCAACGCCCGTGTTTTCGATTTTTTTCTTTCCATTTTGTGCGCGGTGACGAGCGGTGTCGAGCGTTGTCGAAATTCGGCCCCCTCTCCCTACCGTTCAAGGAACGCTCCAGCAAAGTTCGTGTGGTGTGACCGGGCCCTTAGGAGAAGAAGTGGGAGTGGAGGGTGAGGGCAAAGATTATAGGTTACGCCTGTGTACGTGTTCTTCTTCACAAGTACATGTATCAAGGTTTGCTTAATTAATATTATTTCGTATTTGTTATTTTTCTTGGATAGAGATGGAATGAAGAAACTGGGCATTTGTATTATGAACATACTTTTATAGCACTAATTAAAATGATGACAGAACAGTCGTTATGTTACGTACATGATAAATGCTAGACATTAACTGGTGTTGGTATTTTAGTTTTGTTATCAATGTATTATCACTATTTGGCCTACAGTAAAATTAACTTTTTTGACAGAATTAAATGGCTGAATGGAAAAGTTTATATTTGCGTTTGTTTTATTTAAATGCAGGTATGCCGATGACAAATTATTCTATCATACTTAATTATTGTATAGTTTATTGCATCATTCTTGTTCATGTGTACACATGTCCCACTGTCAACTGTCAACTCTACCAATTTATTCTCTGAACATTTCATACTAAACCACTACTAGTATCTGGACACCCACACACCCACTAGTACTAATACACAAGCACAACCCCAACCACACACACACAAAACGTCTGCCTTTTGCTAGCACATTGTCAGTTCCTTCAACAGCAATTGACGTGAGGAAAGTTGGTTTACACAATCTATGCTTTTTATTGTTCCCTTTATATAATTGCATTTGGAGCTCATAGATAAAAGTGAATACAATGTTCAAATAAGTATGCGCTATATCATGATAAAATGATACCAGTGGAGGGACTACCGGTAGTCAATTTAAACAGTCCTTGGAACATAGTGACTGGGTTTTAACTTTTAGTGCTGCATTGTCGGTAATGTTACTAAATTAGCCTTTTTGTGTTATTTTGTCGGCTTTTATACTTTAAATGTATTGCAGTCTGCCTCACAGACTAGATTATTGTCAACAAGTCTGGTAGCTCAAAGAATATAATTTCTTATGATTACAAGAAGGGCAAAGCCCATACGACTCACATGCTTGACCTTGACCTTTATATGACCTTGACCTTCAGGTAACCTTCAAGGTCAAGGTCAAACAACTAAACCTACCAATGACATCATACACTAAGAAATGCTTTACACATTTTTCCTACCAAAATACATGTGACCTTGACCCAAGGTCAAGACATCCAAGGTCATGCAACACAAAGCTGTTAATTCAAGACATAGGAAGCACAATGGTGCTTATTGGCACTTTCTACCATGAGATATGGTCACTTCTAGTGGTTCACTACCCCAAACTGGTATCAAAAGATAGGGCATACTTTGCCCTATATACCATATATAGGTCAGGTATCCAATCTCAAAAACTTCAGAGAAAATTGAGAAAATGTGAAAAATGACTGTTTTTTAGACAACATTTATGGCCCCTGCGACCTTGACCTTGAAGCAAGGACAAGTCACTATGTATGTTTTTTGAGGCCTTGTCATCATACACCATCATGCCACATTTGGTATTGATAGACTTAATAGTCTCTGAGAAAAATCCAACGTTAAAGTTTTCGGACGCCCGGACGCCCGGACGCCCGGACGCCCGGACGCCCGGACAGACGAAACGGGTGAGTACATAGACTCACTTTTGCTTCACATGTGAGTCAAAAATGGTTAATGCCTAGTGGTGTGGGTTTTTTCATACGGCTCTATGCAGTCAGCTAGACGTGAAGCAATAAATAAATCTTAAAAAATAATGGTAGAGCACATGTATACCTTTTCTCGCATGACAGATTCCAGTGTCAGTCTCTCTGATGGCATCAAATGTCAGTGGTTGCTGGTAGTGGATTATGACGTCTTCATCAGCATCCACAGTGAAGCCAATGACATCTTCACGATTTGGTATGCATGTGCTGTTTTCACTGTCACCTGCATCTGGTAGGAACAGAAGAAGTTCATGAAGGTGTTAGCATTTCTGACATACAAAAAACTATCACTATAGTATCAGTGTATCTGTGGTCTCCCTGTCTCTCACCCGAGTCCCATCTCCGTCAAACTAACCCACCCCCCACCCCCCCTCCTCCCCCAATTACGAGTATCATATTAAATTGTTTGCTCTGATTCCTTCTGACAGTTTCCCCCCTGACATTTTCCTGTATTTCGTTCCCTGACTAAGAAACAATAGGTACACTGAACACCATGGATACTGGGAAGATCCCATGGACATCACAACTTTCATTCTTGTTGGCACGTCTAGACGTTTAACCAACAGGTGCATCAATCGATGTTCACCTATACATTCATGCACAAATCATGTGCCGTGGTTCAATCCCAGGGGCGGGAGAGATGGGGGAAAAGTAACAATAGGTAGCTTACCTTCGGCTTCTTCTTGCTGAAGGTTCGATCCAACATCGTCCGTGTCGATGCCGCCTTCAATTAACGTGGATTCTTCGAAAATGTCTTCCATCAGATCGAGGAACGGCATCTCGCGAGCTTTCCCCGATCCTGTTGGCGGATTTTTCCGTGCCCGCAGCTGCACCAGAGCATCAGAAGCTAGTTTGCTCCATTTTTCTTTGACCTCGCTAAGGCTTCTGCCGATAGTGGACACGGCATTCACTGCTTCAGTCACTGTAGCCCAAGCTCTTTGCTTATCTGCGTTGGTGACCCACCTTGCTTTGTCTCTCTAAACCTGAAGTACGAAATCTCTGGGCGTTTCTTTCTGTTGTTGCCACAGTTAATAGCGCTGCAGTGGCCATTCGCAAACCTGTGTTTTTCCGCCATGTTTGTGCGAAGTCTCCACTGACAGAGCAATGTTGAAACGGACTATAGGCTCACGCGCATGCGCAGAAGCATCCTTTTCTATGAAGCAAATATTTCGATTTCACAACGCCTGCTACAAAAAACAAAGCCAAAACATCCCCATTATTGCAGCAAATCATTTTATTACACATTACACCGTAAATGTATTCACAAACATGATCGGAACGCATCAGAAACGCGTCGACAAACAAGCACTTTTACATGTATCTAAGCGTTGTGATTACTTCCCTTGATTCACCAATAGTTCCAACCGCTTGGTGCGCAACGTGTCTCGATCCTCACAACAAGCTCGGCATGAGCTATCTTTGTGTAACCTATAATCTTTGGTGAGGGTGGTAGATGGACTGGAGGGGAGGGCATGGGCTGCTCAGTCTCGCTCGCCGTTCCACCTGCAGGCATTCAGCACTGATCGAGTCTACTAGTACTATATATAGTACTGATAACTTGGTGTTCAGAATGACCCGCAACCATTACGTTCGGCCGGTTTTACACGCTAGATTAGTATGCCTCTGTTTTCTCCACTGCAGTTATCGATCGTGTTTGCGACAACCTTCGCAGTCAAACATCTGAGTCAGAAATAGAACGGTGGCATGCAGGCCGGGTACGTCACACTTGAGATAATTCATCGCACGTAGGCCTATATGTGCGTAAACATACAGCCGGCAAAACACTCCAGTACTGACCTCAATCCGGACAAACATCGACAGACTCACAAGCTGTACACCCTCATGCAACAGTGTACTGCAGTACGTGGTTGGGTGTTTGAACAACAACAATTACCTATACACAAACACACGTACATGTTGTGAAGTCTTTGTTCAGGCAAGGAACTTGAGAGAATGTTCCGACTCTTCTTTGTTCTAACCCCCGCCCCTCATATCTCAGAGGAACCAGCATGAATCACCTCCACGAAATAGTAACTACGTAGCGGAACAACCAGGTTTATTCTAGAATGTTCCAACTCTCCTTTGTTCTAATGAGATGCCTCAGCATTAATTGGCCGAAGCATTCATCACTCATCCCAGTCGAGCGTATACAATGTGAATACCGCCCAGCACTCTCTCTCTCTCTCTCTCTCTCTCTCTCTCTCTCTCTCTCTCTCTCTCTCTCTCTCTCTCTCTCTCTCTCTCTCTCTCTCTCTCTCTTTCTCTCTCTCTCTCTCTCTCTCTCTCTCTCTCTCTCTCTCTCTATATATATATATATATATATATATATATATATATATATATATATATATATATATATATATATATATATATATCTTATACCCCTCTCGCCTTACCCCCCCCTCTCTCTCTCTCTCTCTCTCTCTCTCTCTCATAGCTCCCCCTTCTCCCCTGACCTCTGGCCACTGCGGCCGGAGGGTCAGAGCGTTAGAGGGAGGAAGATGGACGGACTTCTGCCCTCTAGCTCCCCAGGAACTCCCAGTGGACAAGGTCATAGAGTGATAAGCGTCTGGGGCGAGGAATTCTCCAGTAGTGAATAAAGGGGTTATATGGAAGCATCATTGAAACTGTTGTATTGCTTGGGAAAGCCTGAGCGTCCCGCGTGGGACGGGATCCACCAGTGAGAGGATTGCGGATGGAACAACACCACTCTCCTCCTTCTCCTCCCCCGTTTTTTCCCGTAACATTGGTGTCAGAAGTGGGATCCCAGCATGGCTACCCCCACCCAGAACAGCAGCGACATGGTGAAATGAGCGTCATGGAAACAACTTTTGCAGCACCTAGGAGCAGACCTGCGAGCAGACGACGAAGCAATATGAGGCCGCCAAAATCAGCAGAGAGAAGAAGGCCGTTTCGAGGCAGACAGCAAAGGGATTGCCTGCACACAAGGATGGAGGATACTGCCAGTGAAGAGCTACCATGCATAAGAGTGCAGGTAGAGGGAACTTAACTTCAGGGAAGCAGGGTACCCGGTGCCAGAGGAAGACCTGAAGGCCTGTGCGACCAAGTGGGTATGCCCCCTGGGAGAGGGCAACCGATGACACCGCAAGAGAGGCGGAGTTGCCGTCGCGGACAGGACAGCTGGACGAAGTGACACAGAAAACGGCACTATAAGTGTTCGGAAGCGGTTTGGTGTAGAGGCAGTCAAGGAGAGAAGCAACTATCCGAGCAGTTTACGCCTTCGAAAACGTGAGTTTGCAAGGAGAGCGTTCAGCCTTGGACATGTCATCGCCGCCACTTTGCTTTGCAGACGTGTGAGGATTCGTCACTACAACGACCCAGCAGCAGGTCCTCTAGTTCACGAGAGAGCGACCGGGACCTGCTTCGCCCGCAAAGGACGATGGCACGACCGAATGAACTTCCACAAGGGCGAAGATGGCGTTGGGCGATTCGTCAGCAACAGGAATGAAAAGAGATCAAGACTTGACGCTACAAGAACGTTTCGATAGCTATTGCGTCACCTGTTGTATGGACTGATGGCATTAGCTAAATGCTACTGCACAGGAGATATTGCGGAGTCAGGAGACTGAATGATGTACTGCCAGGGAGGTAAGGAATGAAGCAGTTTGATTTTTAATTTAGTTGTAGGTTTTGATGCAGTATGTGTTCGCGGTGCCATTGTATTGCATTTGGATGAGTTCAGGAGAGATCTGGATTTGACCTAATGTGAGGTCCACAGTGTAGATGCTGCTGAAGAATACCTGGATTTGACCCTTTTAGGAGTCTCCAGTACTGTGTGTACTGTGGAGGGACGTCTGGAGAGGCCCAGAGGAGACTGGCAGCACATGTGTGCCGAGGGTAGACGTCCAGGCGGGACAGTGTGGGTCAACAGCAATGGTGTGCTGTGTAGTGGTGTCCAGATCCTACCCATCTGGGGTAGGCAGCACTAGTGCTCTGTTGAAATATGCCATGATTCAACTCATCAGGAAATGTTGGTGCCGTTTCAGCGTGTAGATCCCGTTTGATGTATCATCGGATTGCTAGTTGATTGTGTAATTGTATGTTTTGCTATTCTTGCATAGAGCAGCCAATACGTGTCATGTAAAGATTTGAGCAAGTAACGCTGTGTATCACTGTGTGTAACCAGAGTTCATGCTCTTTCTTCCCTGTGCCTTACTGAGTGAAGAAGTGCAGAGTGTGTGCTCTCCTGATTTCACATATGGATTGTCTGACAAGTATGTAGGGCTGTGAGATCCCCAGTGGTTGGCGACTGAACGATCGCTGACCCTGGTCTGTGCTCTCAGCTGGATATTTGATGGACTTTCATGCATGGAATGTGTGTTTCAAATGTTAAGAAATCTTTATTGTTGCATTATGTATGACCTGGCCCTGTCGCTAATGATAGATCTGAAAGTATGTACTATTCAGGGACTGAATAGTTTTAGGAGAGGGTAGTGTTGTGAAGTCTTTGTTCAGTCAAGGAACTTGCCAGAATGTTCCGACCCTCATTTTTTCTAACCCCCGCCCCGCATATCTCAGAGGAACCAGCATGAATCACCTCCCCGAAATAGTAACTGAGTACTGGAACAACCAGGTTTCTTCTAGAATGTTCCAACTCTCCTTTGTTCTCATGAGATGCCTCGGCATACCCCTCTTTCCATACCCCCCTCTCTCTCTCTCTCTCTCTCTCTCTCTCTCTCTCTCTCTCTCTCTCTCTCTCTCTCTTAGCCCCTTCCCCCCCCCCCCTCTCCCCTGACCTCTGGCCCCTGACCTCTGGCCCCTGCGGGGAGCGTTAGAGGGAGGAAGATCTGACGAGCTGGACAGACTTCTGCCCTCTAGCTTCCCAGGGACCCCCAGTGGACAAGGTCATAGAGTGATAAGCATCTGGGGCCAGGAATTCTCCAGTAGTGAATAAAGGGGTTAAGGCGCCTACACACGTTACGTTTTTCAAGCTGGTTTTGCTCTCGATCCGGCTGACCGTGCGTGTAAAAAGCGGGTTGACAGCCACACGCAACGATTACACCCACACCGCGAACTGGAGCGATGTTCATTTAAGCGAAGCAAAGTCAGAATTTAGAGTTACGTCCCTTTCATGAGACTATGACAACCGGACGCTTCGTGTAGGCTGCAGCTCAATCAATGCGAAGACGCAACGATAAAATTTGATCCGCAGACTGATGCTTTCGGCGTGTAGATGAATGTGTGTGACCTGCATTGCGAATTGTAAAATGTACCATCTTCCACGAACTATTCATGCATTCAACATACAGCTTTGATAAATTAATGCCAACACTCGCTTTCGACGTGAAGGCTGTAGCTGCCTGGCGAAGCCTCAACAATAAAAGTCGATCCGCGGACATGCTTTCTCGGCGTGTAGGTGAATGCGTTTGACCTGCATTGCGAATTGTAAAATGTACCATCTTCCACGAACTATTCATGCATTCAACATACAGCTTTGATAAATTAATGCCAACACTCGCTTTCGACGTGAAGGCTGTAGCTGCCTGGCGAAGCCTCAACGATAAAAGTCGATCCGCGGACATGCTTTCTCGGCGTGTAGGTGAATGCGTTTGACCTGCATTGCGAATTGTAAAATGTACCATCTTCCACGAACTATTCATGCATTTAACATACAGCTTTGATAAATTAATGCCCACACTCGCTTTCGACGTGAAGGCTGTAGCTGCCTGGCGAAGCCTCAACGATAAAAGTCGATCCGCGGACATGCTTTCTCGGCGTGTAGGTGAATGCGTTTGACCTGCATTGCGAATTGTACAATGTACCAGCTTTCACGAACTATTCATGCATTCAACATACAGCTTTGATAAATTAATGCTGTTCATGGCTTACATTTTCTTTGGATGGGCTTTTAGTATCCCCAAATACACCTTTTTATGTGCAAAGCGAGGACAGCGTCAGCCATTAACATTGGCGACTAGTCGCCAGAACGCGTGATCTCGCGTCGCCGGGCATGTGAACCGGTCCGGAGGGGTCGGGAAAATAGAGCCAGCCCTAGTCACAAGAACCGTGCCGGATTAGTCCACGGTTTCGATTTTTGACCGGATCGGCAGCAAAACCGGGGGACAACCGGTACGTGTGTAGGCGCCTTTATACCAAAGCATCATTGAAACTGTTGTCTTGATTGGGAAAGCCTGAGCGACCCGCAAGGGACGGAATCTACCAGCGAGAGGATTGCGGATGGAACAACACCACTCTCCTCCTCCTCCTCCTCCTCCTCCTCCTCCTCCTCCTCCTCCTCCTCCTCCTCCTCCTCCTCCTCCTCCTCCTCCTCCTCCTCCTCCTCCGTTTTTTTCCGTAACACACACACATGCACACACACACACACACTGTTACAGAAGTTAGAACCCTACTTGGGTGATGCTATAGTGTGTAGAGTTGACCCCCTTGGGGGGGGGGGGGGGGGACTGCAGGTGGTCAGCCGAAATTAATGAAGTGAAGAGAGACAGAGAGAAGGACTCGATAATCAATACAACAGGAGAGAGGGAGACTAATTGGATGAAGGGGAGGACAGGGAAGGGGCCAGTGTAACAAGATATCCATGAGAAACTCCTGCTCTCAGAGATTCCCAGGGCTTGAATGGATGACTGCTGACAGTCTGTGATACCAAGGGACTGTGGAGTTTGGATATAGCGAGGGAGGTCACCAGAGGCTAATAGTCCTGAGGCCAAGCAGCTCTATCAGCCCTAGAAAAAGGAAATGTCGGCTACAAGTTTAGACTGAAATGTTTTGACATATTTTGAAAGAAGACACCTAGTACATGACATTTTGCGATACAATAACTTTGGGTAGAATCTAAATTATGAGATTTTTATGTTTCTGAAATTCGTTTTTCACGCAAACAGGTAAAAAGTAATTTAAAAAAATTAAATTGTGTTTTCACTTTTTTCCCCTCCCAACTAAAGTACGTAGGCATGTTCAAATATTACAATAATTCATGTATTGGAGTATGTTAGTGATTTTAGGTTTAGTAAGCAATTAATTAAGAATAAAAAACTTGTTTTACTCAAATCATTCGAGTGGCTTCCCTTGATGATAGTCACCATACGTAGCAATGTGCAACACCACCACCTATTCCTTCCGCACATCTCTTGGTTGCACAATCTCCACACAAACACAATATACTGTTGAAATCATTCTCAGTCCGAATCAATGGAATCAATGTCTCCCTCAAAATACATATATCAGTGTCAGAACCACTACTGTCAGTGTCACTTGTGTTGTCCATGTCTTCCTCCACCAACGCCGACTGTTTGTTCACACACCCAACACATGCACACAGTTGTGTGCATTGCAGAGAGTTGCGGTGGCAGCTGCTAATAAAATATAGTTTGCTGTATAGATTATCCATTTCTCTATTTGTTTGCCAAATTTCAGGTTAAACTAATCTTAAGATCATGGTTAATTTTGTTTCCAAAAAGATCGTTACTAGCATCCACTTTGGTAAGACGCCATTCTAAGATTATCGCCGAAAAGCTGGTTAAAAAATTAAAATACAACATTTGCACACTCATTGTCGCACTAAAACTTATGCGTATTTACCACTTTGTTCATTTTTGTACCTTAAATCTGTATTCTGGGCCTAAGATCATGTTCATTTGTTTTGATCATATACCTCCTACCTACTGACTTTCTTTGGACATTATTTATTTTCCCTAGACTGCCCCTTTAACTTGGTTTCGTGCAACAAGCAACACTATTTTCCTCACATGATTATGGTGTAAATAGATCAATCAGGCAATCAATCAACTAGTTTTTACTAAAATGTAACGAAAGTGTAACGTTCAACTTACTTGTACGAGTTTTTCTGGAGCTCAAGTCCCTGTCGATTTGCATTTTTTAGACTTTGTCTTTCTGCACACAATACAGACAGGAGGCAGGGTATGCTCGCTCCTGGTAGTCGATTCTCGGCTGTTCTGTCTTTGTGGTCTCATTTTTTTCCTCGGTGAACCAGCTCCCGCAGCTTTGCCCTTCTCAAAGCGACGCTGCGCCTGTTCGATTCTTCGTTTGTTTGTCAAACGATTGTAACATTACAGGTGAAAGCAACGCGTTTCACTTTCAGGCTTTAATTGTAAAGCAAGAAGTTTCTCAGCTATCACACGTTCTTCGCCGTCTAAACTACTCCACTGCTTGCTTGACCATATGGTGGTATTCCACTTAATCTCTGTGAAACTCGCTAAATCTAGAGAAGTAATGTCTTCGTAGCAGTGCGAAATGCACTTGTCGAGCGCCGTTGTTTAGGTTAGAAACCTGTATGCAAGGGAGGCAACTCCGAATCTGGTACCGGCAAATAGACGTTTTTCAAAGAGTTTTTTTTTCCAACTTTTTGTAATTATCGTATGTTATTTATATTCATTTGAAAGTTATTGTTTACAAAATATCAACAAAGAATATTCCTTTAACCCATCAGAACAAATATATTTTGGTGTCAACAACTATCCGAAGCTTTTGAACGATAGAGCTGCTTGGCCTCAGGACTATAAGCTTCCCACCAATTTGATGTTTCCCAAGTTTCAATGTGAGGAATCTCCGACCGTGCCCTCACCAACAAGTCTGCTATCATCAACAAGTCGGATGAGTAGACTGACACATGTCCTCTCTCTGTCCTCAGTCCCCTGTATATTTGAAGTGAACTTTGGAAAAAGGAACTGAACTTTTCAGAATGAACCCCTCTCCTTAGTGGTGAACATTAATAAGAAGTGAAACTTCAAGGACTGAATCTTTTCTTTATTTTGTGGTTGCAACCATTTAATTAAAATGAATTAATTAATCGATCATTGTGTTTAATCTTTGGAAACCGGCAGGGTTATTAGCCATTAGTATTGGTACAGTTACTTTGTTTATCTTGAATACCTTTATACATTAAAGGAATAACTCTGTTCATGGTAACCTTTGTTTGCTAGTGATTTGTGTATGGCATGAGCCATGTATAAAAAAATGTTATCGAGGTTCATGAGCCGTCCCGAATCCAGGAAGAAAATTTAGATCATTCCCCAAAATTAAGAAAATCAAGGGGACGGCTATAACACACACTATTCTATACTATGGCGTTGCTTCGTGAACGAAGATGAGTCGATGCTGCTGTTCACGTCCACCGCAGACTCGTTGGTGGCTGTAGAGGCCGATGCGGGACCGGCAAGCCCGACCACAGCGGCAGCAGGGGAAGATCCGGCCAGATTCTAGCATGACGCCCTCTCGGTTTTTTCTCCTCTGGCGCTTCTCCTTTAGTGTGTTCGTGCGGGAGCTCTCCAACACTGCCGTGGCTTTATTGATGGTGTGGCGCCAGGCATCTCTGTCAGCAGCGACGGAGGTCCACTGTCGGGGATCGATGTTGCAAGAGATCAGGGCTTTCTTGAGAGAGTATAACACACACACACACACACACATACGCACACACACACACACACATACGCACAAGCAAACATACACACACGTACACGCAGGTAGACACTCGCACATACACACACACTAACACACATACACACGCACACACACGTACGCACGCACGCACGCATACACACATGTACACACAAGTAAACGCACGCATACGGACATGCAAGTGAACACTCACACACATACACATACTCTCACACACACACACACAAACGCGCGCACGCATGCACGCGCACACACACACAGACAAGCGGGCACGCACGCATTTGTACACAGACACGCACGCACATGCACACACAAGTGCACGCACACCCCCGTACACGCAAGTGCACACACACACAGGCACAGGCACACACGCACAGACACACACACACACACATACACACACACACACACACACATGCACGCACATGTACACAGATACGCACACACATGTACACACGCATGTACACACGCACGAGCGCGCACGCGCGCGCGCACACACACACACACACACACACATGTCGTGACGCACATACTAAAGAATTAAAAGCCGAGTCCGTGCCTTCTAACAGTCGTCACAGATCTCCTCCCATCATGCATTCACTGCTCTCTTTCCTCCTTTCAGCCCCCCCCCCCCCCCCCTGCCCCCATCATCATCATCATCATCATCATCATCATCATCATCATTATCATCATCGTCATCCAGACCATTCTTGAAGCTCCCCTTCCAAATGCTGGCACCACCGTCACAAACACTGCGCCCATCACCAACAGCATCACCAGGAAAAGTCCCTGTATTCCCGTGCAATGTGGGCGAGCTCAACGTTTTTAACCACTTGCAGCTGCATCTTCACGGTCAGTCGTTCCAACCAAGGGAGATAGATCCTATTATCGCCCCTGATTTAATCCGGACTGGTTTCATGCACAATATGTGGACCATTACTATAGAAAAGTCTTGCATGCACAACTACGTTGTCGCTCTGCATCTCTGTTTCCATAACATGTTGGATCCAATCATGGCACTGATGGAACAGAAAGAGGCCACACCTCGGGCGCGTGATGCTGAAAGTCCACACAGTTTCAGTCCGCTCACAAACTTGGAGCGCACACTCCCTGGCGAACCTACAACTTGACTTGACTTGACTTATGCCCTTGAGTTCCCGGTGGAGCATAGGGCCTCGGCAACAGTCCTCCAGCGTACTCGGTTCTGGGCAACTTTCTTCAGCTCTCTCCATGACAGGTTGCAGCTCCTCATCTCTTCCTCGCAGGATCGCCTCCAGGTGGTCTTGGGGCGACCAACTCGTCTCTTGCCCTGAGGATTCCACTGCAAGGCCTGCCGCGTGATGAAGATTTGTCGGCCGGCTGGCTTCCGTGAGGCTTTCACCAACCTGCGGCATAGGTCCTTCTGTAGAGGCATCTTCTTGAATCAAGCGCTGGTTTTCTTTCTCTGTTGCTTCGGTTTCTGTAGCAAAGAGCTTTTTCCGGGGTGGGGTTGCTAGCCCCACTCCCAACCCTCCTCCTTTCGCAAACGGGCTTGGGATCGTCTGTGGCGGAGTTCGAACCTACAACAAGCACCACTATTTTGCAGCAGAACCTTAGCTCGTTGCTGTTCTGACAGAGAGGTAGGTATTTCTCGAATCTGCTCTGATAGCAGTCATCTGCATACGACACAGATACCTCCACTATCAGGCACGATTTCTTTGTGGAGTCAATGAAGCACGCATCAGGTCTCATATTAAAATGACTTTCTTCATGAAGAACATGAGCAATACTGCACACATGAATAAGCAAGAAGTTCATTGTGATTTCATATCCTCATAGGTGGGAATAGCATCAGCAATACACTTCACAGCCCACGCACCAGTGTCATCATCACCACCAACGTCAGAAGCAGCAGGAAGACAACATCACCGTTATTATCAATTTTTGTCATATCCATCATCAAATGAATTTTTAAATTAAATTCCCATATTTGTCATCATTGTGATAAGTAGCCTCACCACTCTTTATTATTTGAAAAGCAAACTTCATTAATCTTCTTCTTCTTCTTCTTCTTCTTCTTCTTCTTCTTCTTCTTCTTCTTCTTCTTCTTCTTCTTCCTCTTCCTCTTCCTCTTCCTCTTCCTCTTCCTCTTCCTTCTCCTCCTCCGCCTCCGTCGCCTCCTCCGCCTCGTCCGCCGCCTCCGCCGCCTCCGCCTCCTCCTCCTCCTCCTCCTCCTCCTCCTCCTCCTCCTCCTCCTCCTCCTCCTCCTCCTCCTCCTCCTCCTCCTCCTCCTCCTCCTCCTCCTCCTTCTCCTTCTCACAAAAAAGGAGGTGGGTTAGCCGGGGTCGGACTGATAACAGTACCAAAGATAGGTCGTGACAAATCTTCCGACTAATTGTATTCTTTCTTTATTTTAAAACTTTTGGCCCTGAAAAGGGCCGTTTGTTTCTTGGTCCCGAGCGCTGGCCGTCAGGCGTGAACCCCTGGGGTCGTGCCCGGCGGGACTGGATGCTCCAGCAGGTCTGTGGCCAGCGGCTGCGGGTAGCGGCTCCCACTGGTCGCTGTGGCGCTGGCCTTCTTCTTCTCCTTCTTCTCCTTCTCCTTCTTCTCCTTTTTCTCCTTCTTCTCCTTCTCTTTCTTCTTCTTCTTCTTCTTCTTCTTCTTCTTCTTCTTCTTCTTCTTCTTCTTCTTCTTCTTCTTCTTCTTCTTCTTCTTCTTCTTCTTCTTCTTCTTCTTCTTCTTCTTCTTCTTCTTCTTCTTCTTCTTCTTCTTCTTCTTCTTCTTCTTCTTCTTCTTCTTCTTCTTCTTCTTCTTCTTCTTCGTCTTCTTCTCTTCTTCTTCTTCTTCTTCTTCTTCTTCTTCTTCTTCTTCTTCTTCTTCTTCTTCTTCTTCTTCTTCTTCTTCTTCTTCTTCTTCTTCTTCTTCTTCTTCTTCTTCTTCTTCTTCTTCTTCTTCTTCTTCTTCTTCTTCTTCTTCTTCTTCTTCTTCTTCTTCTTCTTCTTCTTCTTCTTCTTTCCTCTTCTTCTTCTCCACCTCTGCTGCTGTCCCTGTCGTCGTCGGTACGTCATCGCCGTCTAGCAGTGGGTACTTAAAGTCAAACTGCTAAATGTGTGTCCTTGGATACGAAGTAATTAATTTTACTCAAAGAACGACAGCACCGAGGTACCCTTTGCTTTTAAAAGTGAAGTTTTATTTTAAGTATAGAAACATTTCAACTACAAAAAATGCAAAGACATGTATTAAGGTATAATGAATACAAAAATGCTGAGCACATGTTGTAATAATAATTCAACTACTGAGCTTATTTCACATTAAGTATTTGACACAAAAGCAAAGGTACATTGTCCATGCCCATAGGACAGTAATGTTGATCAGTATCAGTAGAACCCTTCCGATTAAATACAAATGCACGAAAATAAAACGTGTCCTTTCAATAATCTAACATACATGAATGTAAGCAAAAAAAATAATCAATGTCTACAGTAATTCCGAGGAACAAAGATTACAGCTGCCAGAACAAATCGTGCACTAAAACACAAGATACAAGACCCGTTTGTAAAAACGCTACTTCAGAGGTGTTCTACACACACAAACTACCAATCATAATGTGGGTCATGCAAAACACACGCTATTCATGCCACTTTATAGTTTATGTGTAAGCAGTGCCAAGCAATAAAACCTATTTAAAATGTGACCTACTCAAAGAAAACTGCCCCTGGGATCGCTTGGAGGTGTGACAGTTGCTGGTTTAGTGAAGGATCACACGTGGAGGGCGTTGTCCTTCTTGAGTCAGACAAACGGCAAAAGTGGGGGTTAACAAATTAGCGAAAGCAGTAAAAGAAAGTTCAATGGTACAGGTAAAAGACTGTCCATATGTCAATAACAGGTCATCAACATAATACATAATTCGATGTGAGTGATAACGTCGACGACGACGACGAAATTGCTGCTACTGCTGCTGCTTGATGATTGAATGATTTGATGGATGGATGGATGATTTCATGATTTGATGGATGGATGGATGATTTGATGGATGGATGGATGATTTCATGATTTGATGGATGGAAGGATGATTTGATGATTTGATGATTTGATGGATGAATGGATGGATGGATGGACGACAATGTTGCTGCTGCTTGATGATTTGATGATTTGATGGATGGATGATTTGATGATTTGATGGATGGATGATTTGATGATTTGATGGATGGATGGATGATTTGATGATTTGATGGATGGATGGATGATTTGATGATTTCATGGATGGATGGATGATTTGATGATTTGATGATTTGATGATTTGATGGATGGATGGATGGATGGATGGATGGATGGATGGATGGATGGATGGGTGGGTGGATGAGTGGATGGGTGGATTGGTGGATGGGTGGATGGATGGATGGATGAATAGATGGATGGATGGATTGATTGATTGATGGATTGATGGATTTATGGATTGATGGATGGATGGTTGGATGGTTGGATGGATGGATGGATGAATGGATTAATGGATAGATTGATGAATGAATTGATGGATGGATGGATGGATTGATGGAAGGATTGATGGATGGATTGATGGATTGATGGATTGATGGTTGATGATGGTTGATGATGGTTGATGATGGTTGATGACGGTTGATGACGGTTGATGATGGTTGATGATGGCTGATGGTTGATGGTTGATGGATGATGGACGATGGACGATAGACGATGGATGATTGACGATTGACGATTGACGATTGATTATTGATGATTGATGAGGATGAGGATGATGATGATGATGTTGATGATAATGACGATAATGATGATGATGATGATGATGATGATGATGATGATGATGATGATGATGATGATGATGATGATGATGATGATGATGATGATGATGATGATGATGATGATGATGAAGAAAAAGAACCAGAGGAGGGACATGTAGTATTAAGAGGAGTAGGAGAGGAAAAGGGAGGGTGAATGAATGAATGTTTATTGCTTAATGGCCTATCAGCCTTATTTGCCCATGCAAGGCATTAACATTTGTTTACAAAAGTAATGTAACATAAGAAAATATGTACATATTTGTAAAGTTTTTATACACACATACTTGTAGTCTATTCATTTACTTACATGTACAATCATGGTTGACATGTCACATATATTAAATTATTGTTACCATAAACTGTATCTTGATATTAAATAGCATACGTGAAAATTATTACAAGTATTCTAAACTTGTTAGAAAAAACAGCAGTTTTTAAGAAACATACACGTGAAGAGAGGCGGAGGGGAGGAGGAGGGGGGGGGGGGGAGGGGAAGGGGAGGAGGATGATGATCGGATGCCCGTTTTTGCACAGTATATATTCATTGTAGATCTTTTTTCCCTGGCCACCGCAAGTGTTTAGTCCTAAATGTATCAGGTTGCGGTTGTCAAAATTAGGGATCCTTACCTGGAACCTCGCACTTCATCGGGGGCGTGCTAAGCCCAGGACCATACTGGTCGCACAAACCTCATTATGTAAACATTTTAGGTGCCTATGCAGATGCTGAGCATGTGCCAGTGAGAAAGCCTTAGACACCAATAATGCACAAAGATAGCAAGTCCCTTGGCCACAAACAGAACAAAAGAACAGCCTGAGTGCGAGCACTCGTAAGAAACCACACGGGCTTGTTGATTTCCACCACTTTACGTATCGCTGGTGCCTAATTTAGTATGAAGGTATCCTGCGTTGTCAGGGATCAAGCATGTTGTGAGAGAAATGGAGTATGAAACCGATGAACATGCAGAAAATGACATCACAAAACTTAAGCCACCATCTAGTATTCGTCATTTCGTTGATATAGAAGCAAGGGGGAAATTCATTCTCATTACACACTGTCAGGTTCTTCTTCTTCTTTCTTCTTCCCTCTTCCTTTCTTCCTTTCTTCCTTCCTTTCTTCCTTCCTTTCTTCCTTCCTTTCTTTCTTTCTTTCTTTCTTTCTTTCTTTCTTTCTTCTTCTTCTTCTTCTTCTTCTTCTTCTTCTTCTTCTTCTTCAATAATTAAGTAAATGACAGAATATTGAAAACTAAATGGCTATCTGCTTCACATAAATTCGATGTACACACGTCTTGTAAGGAGGCAGACACTAAACATCATATGTACTTCCTTTGATAAAAATTAATTTCGTGCGTCTAATAACTCGAAATTGCCCACAAACTACCCCCCCCTCCCCCCTTTCTTTAGAAGCGGTTTAATTCCACATCCTCGGTGGTTGCATGACTCCCGGTCTTAGGTAGTCTATTGACCAGTCTTTGATGTAGACCTTTTGTAGACTGCTTTCTTCCCTGACATTCTCATGTCACTTGTGTATTAGCAGACCCAGAGCGCCCTAGCTGGCTACCAGGGCAACAAAACGAGCTGTAGTCCTGTGCTCAAGGGGAAAAGAAGAGGAAGTAAACCAAACTTACTGGCAGTCACATCCTCACTTGAATGTGAATGCTACGGTGAGAAGACAAGTGCTGCCTAAATTGAAATTGCACCTGCTTGGCGTGAAAAATGAAAGAATCATGAGGAAGAGTCAGAATTCTCCCATATTCGAATAATCCCGGCAATGGTGGTGTCAACCGATTCAGCGCTGCCATTATCTTCTTCAGGAAAGATGATCTTGAGCAGCTTGTGCACGAGTGTTTGCAGGGTGATTAGCTTTGCCTGGGCTTTTTCCCCCTTCTCTGCCTGCTTCGTAGCTACAGCAAGTTCCTCCTCCGTGTTTTGCAGCTTGAGTCGAGTTTCCCTCAGTTCTGCAGCTAGCCCCTCCATCGATGTGCCACCATTTTCTGCTCTGACGCTGCTGCCTCCGTCGTAGCTGCTGTTACTGTTGTGGCTCTCTGACTCATTCATGGCACTCTCAGCAGATCGTGGCTGATCGATGTCCATCTATGAGATAGACAAGCACAAGAAAATGGAAGAAAAATAAACTCTCTAGTTCGATATGACAGGATTATTGAACAGTTTATCATTTTTGTCTTCGTTTTCTGATAAAACATTCACATTCATGATTAAATTGTTCAGCTATTCAATGATCAGCATAACTAACAGTAGTATTCCATTCAGTAGGCTGATCACCTACATCGTGCCAGCATAGTTGAAAAATACCTGGGCAAAATAATTCAAACGAATGTCATTTATTGCCTATTCCAATAACTTGCGTGTTGAAATATTTTATATAGATTCTCACAGCATCCTCTTTCAGACTACTGGAAAGAAAGAAAGAAAGAAAAAAAAAAGAAAGAAAGAAAGAAAGAAAGAAAGAAAGAAAGAAAGAAAGAAAGAAAGAAAGAAAGAAAGAAAGAAAGAAAGAAAAGGAAGAACAAGGTTTTATCATCAGGTTTATTTGAGTCCAATAGGGCTCCAGGCATTAAAGTTAAACAGAGCAACTATATCTCCAAGTCTAGTGCAGGATTTTCCTAGTGTGCAGATTTTAGATAACAATACAAGTGCCGACATAAACAATATCAAGTGTAAAACAAATGAAGAAACTCTCAAAAATACAATAAATGCTTCTTTGGTAAATGTTGAAACGCATATGGGCTAGACGAGTGAGAAGAAAGAATGAATTTGAGTGAATTAGTTGCTCTGAAGGCCGGAATTGTTCATGATAGCATTGTATGTTTCAGAGTTTGTCTGACAGTACGTAATTAACGTTATTCTCAGAAAGTCCTGGTTTATTGAAAACCGTTGGCCTTGTGCAACCGACCTAGTTCTGACTTCACTGGTCATAGCTATCGAAAGCACTTGGTGTTGTGTACTTGACCTGGTTCTTAGGTCAGCGGGTCAGAGAAACATCTCATCAGATGTTTTCTTGAGAGCTGCTAGAAACTACAAGAGCGGGCACCGAGAAGAGAAGAGGTGCGCGTGAAAGTCAGGGCGTGTACCACTTCGCCCTAAGGTGAGGGCAAGGACTTACAGAAGGCTGTAGGTGCACCAGGCTTGGCTCATTTGCTACGTGCCTGGGGATCTGTCCAGATGCGAACTCTGTTTTATATGTCTGTTTGACCCAAGACTTTCAATCGAGTTCTGTATTTGTGAAGTTTGGACGAAAATGTCATTTTGACGCTCATCGCCACATTTAGCGTCAACTATCCTTATGAGTATTGAAAGAAACAGTATACAGATGACGTTATGAGGGAGATATAGTCATAACAAAGTCAGTCACTCAGTTAGAAACCAACCAACCAATCAACCAACCAACCAACCAAACCGACCGACCGACCGACCGACCGACCGACCAACCGACCGACCAACCGACCGACCAATTGACCGACCAACCAACCAACCAACCAAGCAAGCAAGCAACCAACCAACCAACCAACCAACAACCCCAACCAACTTACCCTAAACAAACCACCCTAACAACCCAACCAACCCATCAACTCCAACCAACCCGACCCGACCCGACCGGACCCAACCAACCATCCAACCAACCAACCAACCATCCAACCAACCAACCAACCAACCAAGCAACCAACCAAGCAACCAACCATCCAACCAACCATCCAACCAACCAACCAACCAACAAACCAACCAACCAACCAGCCAAAAGATTGAATAAATGATGAGTTAATAAAATACTCAGTTACCAATAAGGAAGCAAGTGTCTATGCAAGGGAGAAATAAAACATATTCTGTCAGTCATAAAGTGTGCATCAAAATGTACTGGCAAACGCAGTTTTAGTGATAAAAGTCATCAACCAGTAGACATAGACTGCAAGGGCTTATCAGTAGTGCGTAAGCCTTTGCTCAGTGAAAAATCTAGCCTGGTTTTAGAAGGCCATAAGACAAGTGCATGTATAGCAAAAGCATCTTGATCTATGGGGTAGAGGTGGATAGGTGGGGGGTGGAGGTGGGGGGTTGAGGTGGGGGGTGGAGGTGGGGGTGGAGGTGGGGGGTGGAGGTGGGGAGGTGGGGGTGGGGAGGTAAGGGTGGGGGTTGGATGTAGGGGGAGGTGTCTGGGGACATAGTCTTGATCCCTATGTTCTACATGTGTTAGGCAGAATATCCAGTGCTGGAACTGTTACAGCCAGATGAATCAACGCTGGTACTGAAAGTGTTACCGGGTTTGTGCAAGCGTTTGTCACTGAACTCATTCGTGGGATTCAGTGTCTGTTTCTTTTCGATCTAGCATGCAAGAGGGTATTGTGTGGTGGGTGGGTGTGGGTTGGGGGATTGGCGAGGGGTTCGGCGGATGTGGGGTAGATGGTGCGCGTTTAACTAAAGAGAGCGGATGCAACTAATCACGTTTACGGGACTATTCGAACATGTAGACTAGACCAATAAGCATACAAAGACTGGATGACCAAAGGAATTCATGGAATCCTACCAACAAATCACCTATTATTTCACCTATAGGTCAAGTTTGGAATCCTAAACGTACTAGAAGTTCTTCCATACATACCTGAGCATCCAACTCCCTTACGTCTGGATTGACACCATCAGAAACAGGATTGTCTTCCTCATAGTCGTCTCCCTCGTCGTCACTGATCTCAGGGACGGGTTGTGAAGAGGGCTGACTGAAACACGCGATCATCTCCCCACTCTCCGTAGTCAGGGCGATCCGCTTGCGAGGTGGCTCACTGCAAGGCAAGACGGCCTCCTCCTCAGCATCTTCCCAGCCTTGCTGGCTTCGGTCGAGAGCTGTACGCTGAGCGATTGCAGTACACGCACACGGCTGTTGATCATGAGAACGTGGTTTCTTGTCTCGGATGCACCACGGAATGTTCACACAGACTCACACACATACACACACACACACACACACACGCACGCACGCACACATACACACACACACACACACACATACACACACACACACACATACACACACACACACACACACACATACACACACACACATACACACACACTCCAATGTGCCTTGCTCTCTTTGTCTCTGTGTGAGTGTGTGTGTGTGTGTGTGTGTGTGTGTGTGTGTGTGTGTGTGTGTGTATGCTTCTGTCTCTGTGTGTGTGTGTTTGTCTGTCTGTTAGTTTGCCTCTCTCTCTCAATTCTTAATAAGCATTTCAAAGGCACAGAAAAACGAAGGCGGTTGCCTTGTCTATGCCACGAAATACCGTCGGTAACACGTTAAAAATTAATATGGATACAATATAACATCTCACTAGGTATTGTATGTATGTATACACCATTTGTAGATGGACAGAAGCCACCTATTACCAATATCAGTTTCGATTGTTTTTTATATACATGTAGTGTGTCTACTATGTGACGAATTTCGATTTCCCCTAAATTATTGTAACATTGTGATGGGCCGCCGGCCTAACAACAAAGAAGTCAAAGTCTCTCTCTCTCTCTCTCTCTCTCTCTCTCTCTCTCTCTCTCTCTCTCTCTCTCTCTCTCCTCATTCCATTTGTATGAAAGAGTGCCAACTTACTTTGATGTTGATGGAGAAGATGTACTGTTGCTACGCTGGAAAATAATTATGCATATGACTCAGAAGATCTGTAGATGAATTCATCTGATGACAAGGTCACTGTATACAGAACACGACGAACTTGTTTCTATATGTCACTTCGTTGTGGATTATATTTTCCCCATGCAATATTCATGTACGTATTCAGGTTTACACAGACACATACATTGAACTATACACATCTACAATGTGTGACCCAGTTCCTTTGCTGGAACATTGTAGTTTCACATCGGGGTCCACACCCTGCCATGCATGAAATCTTGACACACACAAAAGAAGAAAAAGTGAAGTGATTCAATCACATAATTTAATTGATGAGTACCTTTTTCATAAGGTTGGCTAGCCTCTTGTAGAATTTACAGAACCTAGAGTCACGCCGAATGTGCTGACGATGTCAATTAATTTTTTTTAAAGGAAGATTGGGGGGGGGGGGGGGTTGTTCTAGAAAAATGTTGAAAATTGCAGGGTAGCAAGCATAGTGAATTTTACTAGAAATACAGCATCAAATCTGTTGTTTTTTATCTCTAGAAATACGCATCAAATCTGGGTTTCATTAAATATCTAGAAATACAGCAATACAATGGAGCCTTTGATGGAGCACAGGAAAAGTTACCGCCAGTACACATCATTTGTTTTGTGGGAATATTTCATGAATGTGCGGCGCCCTAGTCTGTCGCTCGTCGTCAACCATGGAGTTGACATCGTAGTAATTCGTGAAAATGTCATGAGTTTCAAGTGGGCAAGAGTGAGAGTGAGCGCTAGGAGAGATTGTATATGGCTGCTTCCCTCTCTCTCTCTCTCTCTCTCTCTCTCTCTCTCTCTCTCTCTCTCTCTCGACCAGCCGCCGCCATCGAAGTAAGACGTATTCAGATTGAGCTCCTACCTGACTGCCGTACTACTAAGGATTTACCGAGTGCTGGAACGTCATGTTTGAGGAGAAGCTTCCTGTTGTCCTCCGCAACGCGGTGAGGGAACTTTCAGATACACATTTGTTGAAAAATTGGCGTATTGACGCAAATTCCAGTTGTGTGTCTGTGACATTGATTTGGAAGAGTCCATCATCGCCCAGTGACAGGAGTGTGCAGCTGTTGCCCAACCAACACGTCAAATCCACCAGGAAATCTCCATCGAAGAGAGCGCGGGACTACCAGCGACTACAGGCATTCAGAAAAAAGTGTGACGAAGACAAACGACAAAGACAAAGAGCGGAATCTCAGCCTCGTGTCCACCCACAAGAGATGGCACCCTTATCTACCCAGAGAATGGAACTTCCCGTGTCATCATGTGAAACTGACGACTCAGATGTGTCCTCCGAACTCTTCGTGTTTGCGAGCAATGCATGTACAGACCCTGATAGTCCCAGTGAACTAAGGTGTACACTACACGCAACAGCACGTGAAACTCCTGCACAAGCTACGCAGCTGACCACAGACATAGAATCAACAGTGATTGCCAATAGTTCTGTCAGACGTGTATCAGCCGAGGTCACGACTCTTGAAAAACACGTGCAGTGCGCCCTTGGCGGAGCCATGTTTGTGGGGGGCATCAGCACATGCGAAGTGTTGCGACAGCTAGAGAGGACAAGAAACACACAAGGTCCTGCTTCTGCTTGGTGCGATGCGTGCGCGCTGCCATTTAGAGCATGGAAAGAATGCCATGCTTGCAAAAATGTGACATACTGCTCTGACTGTTTTGCGAGGACTGACCACTCAGGACACACACCTGCGACATAGTCCATGCATTGTTCAAGCCCCCTGCTTTGCTTCCACTGTAACCTGTCTAAAGTATGCCAGCATTTCAGCCGTGCTTTGATTATAAGTCTGTTCTGCTGGCCGTTGTCTATGTCATATTTATTTCGCACCAGAGCGTAGATATCTAAGTAGACAGGACTCACGCCTTTTGGATGTATTTTTGTTATTTACGAGTGCTAAACGTTCTGGAATGAAAGTCTCTCAATGCCTTTTCATTTGTTTGTTCGACTTGTATTGGTTGCCACAGGTTTTGTGCTTTTTCGCATGGAGGTTCCACCGCCACATGGATGTGCAGTGTGTGTGTGTGTGTGTGTGTGTGTGTGTGTGTGTTTGGGGGGAGGGGTGTCTCATCAGAGTGGATACCTGGGCGGCTGTGAAAGACGATTCACCATCGTGCTACTGTATTTGTGTTTCCCACAGACATGGTCAATGTTGCGGTGGAGTGAAGGTCTTTAGAAAAAAAAATCCTTTCTTTTTCTTCCCCCCCCCCCCCAGTCGTTTGCTTTACTTGGATGGGTTGTATTAGCTAATGTGTGCCGTTTGGAGGTGTGTGGATACTTCATCACCATCTGATCAGGACAAACTCGCACAGCTCGATGTCCAGTAAAAGTAAATGTATTTTTGTTATTATGAAGGTTGTACGATTTTCAATTAATGTTCTATGCTTGATTATGTTATCCCCTTTGAATATGGACCGATGGTCTTGACAATAAAACTTAAAAGTTCCAAGTTCTCTCTCTCTCTCTCTCTCTCTCTCTCTCTCTCTCTCTCTCTCTCACTGTATGTATGTGTGTGCGCATGTTTTTCTCCTTTGAACGCATTCATCTCACTCAGCATCAACAAATTCTGGTCTTTGGAGAATGATCCTCGCTATTCACCGTAGCAATTGCAGTCCACTGTAAGGAGCGGATGGGCGAACGCTTAATGACGTTGCTTGAAGAACTTCACATCAGGAAGGTTAGCAGTCAACAAGTGCTTCAGCCTTTAAGACTATACCGTAATCTCTGTAGTATTTTCAATCTACTCCAACATGTGTAAAAATGAGCCAGACAATCTTCGAACCATAAATCGAGCAAAATCATACATGGGGCAACTTTTCGAAAACATTTTTCCAATGATTTAGGAAGTGATGAGAATAGCATGTGCTGGCATTTCAATTCGCATGTAGCCTTGCAGCGCAAACTCTACTTTGTACGATTATACGTCGCTAATGTAAATGTTGATGTATACTTTGATAACTTTTTATATTCAGTTTTTATTCTACCTTGTTGTAATGACGTTTTTACCGAGAATGTATTCAAGCTCTTTGAGAGGTGTTTTTTAAACAACATCGGTTGGCCTTTAATAGCTTTTTGAGGGTGACAGACCGTTCAGCCCTTCTCGTTAATATTTCATTCATTCATTCATTCTGCTTTACAAGGGGCTTTTTGGTGACAAATTTTTCAAAGGCTGTTTTCTCTGCCTCATTAATGAAGTAACCTTCTCCATTTTGTCCACAAACGAGTTCTTGCCACTAAATTCTAGCGCCGCGTGGTCTGGCTTGTGCACTTGTCCATCAATATGTTATCTATTCTGTTCTTTCTGTTAATTCAATGTTTCATCTGCATCCCATACATTTCCAGTCGAGTTGATTTACTTTGGAGAAAAAAAAGGAAGACCTGTAGTTGTTGGATACTCTGTCAGCTGACTGAGAAGGAAAGAACATTGCAATGAGATTGTTCCCATGAAAATAATACAAACTCTACATGTAAGAAATGGGATCATTGCCTGTACGTGGTTCTGAACTAAAGACAATGGGCTATTAATAGGACTGATTCCATATAAAAGTATCACATGTTTGTCAAAAGAAGAAGACGGACTTTGATGGAAGGTCTCTCATGTTCCAAGACTACCGAACTCATTTGTCTTCCTTTCTATTAATTTCTTCTACTCTTCACCAGCTTTACCCAATCTCCCGATTTGACAATTCCTTTCTTTTGGTTATTGATGGATGCATGATGAGGCAACAAGTCCATACATAAAACTGTCTTCAGTTTACAGTCAAGCATCAAACATATGTAGGACTCAGTGGCCGAGTGGTTAGCGCGCTCGACCTAACATCGCTTGTGGTTAGTGGGTACGGCGTTCGATGCTGAGCGGTTCCAGAGTTGCATTTTTGAGCAAGGTGCTTAATTCACATGGCTTGTCCCCACCCAGGAGTAAAACTGAGTACATGTGAGGGCAGTGATGGCGCACTGTACTGCGACTGACCCTTGTATGCGGCCATGAACCAGTGTCGGGTTGGAATGCTCCCCAGGGAGTGGAGATGGTGCTGGTACCTGACTGTGTGCGTTTTATCTGTCTGTTACTGTAGCTGTTGTCAGTTGTCAGCGAAGAGATTAAAATCATGCGGCCCTATGATCAGAGGGTAAAGTGTACAGCGGTTTGAGACCCAGATATGGGTGATAAGTCGTTATATAAGCCACACCTTTGCCTTATCATCTGCAATATGGTTTCGAAAGCAAAAAGCTTACCATAGTCACCACGCGGAGGCTCTGTACCATTTCCTCTGCTCGCTTCCTCTCTTTCTCCCGCCGTTCGTTCTCAGCCTCAAGCTCA
>JAWQFJ010003735.1:42500-46826 GCA_034096865.1 Theodoxus fluviatilis
CCTTTAATATTTGTATTTCCATACACCAATGCTAACTACTGTTCGAGTATGCATTGATATACAACCTGATACATATTTATTCTTTGTTAAACAAACAAGGACAGTTTATTCTGTATGAGGAAGACCAATTTTCAGGACGGCCAGATATGTCTAAATTACATCCTTGTCACAAAAACTCAATACATCAATTGATCGATCAATCAATCAATCAAACAATCAATCAATCAACCAATCAATCATTCAATCAGTCAATCAGTCCAAAGATCAATCAATCAATGAATTATCGATCAGTTAATCCATCGATCAGTCAATACTTTATCGATCCATCGATCAATTAATCCATCAGTGAGTCAATCCATCACCATCCCTCCCTCCCTCCCCCCTCCCTCTCTTCATATATCTCTCTCTTCATCTCTCTCTCTCTTCGTCTCTCTCTCTGGTTGTCTTTGTGTTTGTCTTTGTGTCTGTCTTTGTGTCTGTCTTTGCGTCTGTCTTTGTGTCTGTCTGGGTGTCTGTCTGTGTGTCTGTATGTCTGTGTGTCTGTATGTCTGTCTGTCTGTCTGTGTGTGTGTCTGTCTGTGTATGTGTGTGTCTGTCTGTCTGTCTATATGTGTGTCTATCTGTGTGTCTGTGTGTCTGTCTGTGTCTGTTACGAATCGAATGTGCCGAATGGTGTGTGCACGTGATTGTGTTTTGACTGTGATTATTGTTAGCATGAGTTGGTGACATAATGACTGAGGAGTGTTCAAGAGTGAGCGAATGATCCGATTGATTGTATATTTCCCGAGTGAAAGCTGTGTGCGACACTCGAGCGATTGAACCCCAGGGAGACGGGTGAATGGTGATTTTATCCGTTATCATTCTATATTGTAAATACCGCGGGTGTATGAGGATTGATAGTGAAGGAACGGATGAGTTAGTTTGCGTTGTTTTCAGGGTTCTTCGGCAATGCAATGAGTTCCAGAGACGCTAGCTGAGGCTCGGAGCTCTACTGGCGGTGGCAGGTGTGAAGACTGTTGGCGGGGGCCGCTTGAGCACTTGTAGAGAGATTGTCGGCGGGGGCCGCACGTTAGCTCCTGTGAGCCCTGGTGTGGGCAGGGGCTGTTGAGTGATTGTGATTGTGGCAAATACTCTCATTTATATATCTGTGCTGGTGTTCGTGTTTTTTCTTGTTTATTTTCATTGTGCGGGCTAGGCTAACCCGAGGCCCAGTTAGCCGGTCCGTAACAGTGTGTCGGTGTGTCTGTCTGTGTGTCTGCCTGTCTGTCTGTCTTTCTCTATGTGTGTGTGTGTGTGTGTGTGTGTGTGTGTGTGTGTGTGTGTGTGCGTGTGTGTATATGCGTGTGTGTGTGTGTGTGAGTCTGTGTGTCTGTCTGTGTGTGTGTCTGTCTGTCTGTCTGTCTGTCTGTCTGTCTGTCTCTCTGTCTGTCTCTCTGTCTGTCTGTCTCTCTCTGTCTCTCTCTGTATGTCTGTCTGTCTGTCTGTCTGTCTGTCTGTCTGTCTGTCTCTCTCTCTGTCTGTCTCTCTCTCTGTCTCTCTCTCTGTCTCTCTCTCTGTTTCTCTCTCTCTCTCTCTGACTCTCTCTGTCTCTCTCTCTGTCTCTCTCTCTGTCTCTCTCTCTCTCTCTCTCTCTCTCTCTCTCTCTCTCCCTCTCTCTCTCCCTCTCTCCCCAAATGTCTTTGCTGTGTACTCTGTGACGATGAAGCACATGTATGGCAAAAACAGAGGTAATTTGTACGCCGCGATTGTCCACCACAAGAATGCTTTTGACTCCTTAAGACATTGTCAACTTCAGACGGTAAAGCAGGGAGACGGCGTATGAAGCAAACTTCTGGCTATGGTGAGAGCTCATACCTCAAACGTAGAATCATGCATTCGTTGGAACCATCACATCTCTGATTACTTCCAATTTCACTTAGCATGAAGCGGGGGGCCAAAGAGAACACGGCAAGTATTTTTCTGTACATCAGTGCAGTGGCAAACTATGTGAGGGCGCATGTGAAAAGCTCGGGGATAAATAGCTACTAGGCAGAGAAGAGATTTTTGCTTTGTTGTTTGCCATTGATGTTGTCCTTTTTTATCTACTACACTGTGTGGGCTCCAAATTCAGCTTAACTCTCTCGTCAGTGCGAGTATATCCCAAACTTTTTATCAACAAGCGAATACCGAGAAGACCATTGTGATGATTTTCAGAAGGGGTGATCATTCTGCAGAAGGGGAAAGCTGGCACCTCGATAACGCGAGCAAAACGCAGTTTGAGAGAGTAGTTAAGAATACATAGGTTGCGTTTTTACAACTAAATTGTCCGGAAATGCCTCTCTAAAAGAGAAAGCTACAAAAAGAAAACCCAGAGAGGTTTAAATTATGAAAGGAATGTGGACGCTCCACAATACCAACTTCGTGGTATTCCTGCAGCTATCTGACGCACAGGTATAGTCTTACTTACTGTGAGTCTGTATTATGGGGTATGAAAAGCCAGAAAACAGTTGAAAATATACAAGATTTTGCTTGCAAAATCGTCTAAGAGCTAAGTACTAGACCCCAAAACCGTGTTGTGAACGGTGAGTTAGGTAGATGCCCATTGATAATCAACAGCACTATTAAAAAGGTTAAATACTAGCTAAGACTGCCAAAAATGTCGTTTCACAAGCTACCAAGACAAGCACATATAATGATACAAAACTAAAATTCCTGACGGCAAGAACTGGTTCTGTACAGGTAAGGATAGATTGTGCGACCTGGGTTATGCTTACGTTTGGATGAATGGGGTAGTGAACGAGACACGTTTCTTGATGCAGTTGATGCCACGACTACAGAATGGGTACCGACAATCATGGGATGGAAAAGGCATATCAGTGAGATATTTTCAAGTTATTGTGTCTTAAGGGGCACGTTTGGTCAGGAACGGTAGCTAACATTCCTCACAAGATTTAGGGATATTTTCATACGATTTCCTCTAGGTGGGAACAGACTAAAGATCAAGCAACGTTATTATGAAAAAGAAACAAAGGACTTATCACGTCTATCTTGTAAAGCAACTGAAAATGAAAACTGTTTCCTATCGGATTGTATCAGATACACGAGGCTCTGGGAGAGGTACATCACAAAACATCTGAAGTAAAGAAGAGATGAAATTTTTCTGATAAAAGGAGCCAGTATTCGGACAAGAATTCGACCCGTCCATGTACACAGACACGTCTGTGTAAATCAATTTGTAACACAAAAATAGTAGCAGCGTAAATGCCAAATTAATATCATCTGCTCATATGGGCAGACAGCCTGAAAATAAAGTTCAGTTCAGTTCAGCACAGCCTCTCTCTCTCTGTCTCTCTCTGTCTCTGTCTCTGTCTGTCTCTCTCTCTCTCTCTCTCTCTCTCTCTCTCTATCTCTCTCTCTCTATCTCTCTCTCTTAAAGTATGCAAAATGCCAAACAGTAGGCTCCCCAAGCAAGCATATTTCTGGCTTCTCAACTGTAATGTCTCCCCAAATAGGAAATTGACAGTACTTGTTGAAAATTACTTGTCAAGATATGGTTTTGCCTATGTATGGCTAAATGGCGGAGTCGGTAATGAAAAAGCATTCCTTAAGGCATTCAAGCAAAGACTTCGCGACTGCTATAGCCAACAACGGCACGAGGAAAATGCCGCCAGTGAAAGATACAGCTGGTACGCTTCGTTCAAAAATTTATTCCGAGAAAAAGAGCACCTGCATGTTCTAACAATTAAAACGTTTCGGGATGCTTAATCAAGATTCAGGTTTGGTGTCAACAACCTTAAGTAAAATAGGCACCGTTTTTCTCCACTGAGCAATGACCCAAAATGCTCCTTTTGTCGAGAAAATGAAGATGAAAACCCTTCTTGGTAAAATGTACACACTATGATGACTTACGAAAACAAATTCCTCGGACAACATCTGAATGCAGGAATAAATATTTTCCAATTGATGTCCACTACAAATATGATAATATTCAGAAATGTGGCTATGTATATCCACTATGCTATGAATCGTCGAGAGGAAAACTGCAATTGATTTTGTATCATATAACTCGTCAATCTGTAATCTCTCATGGAAAATTGTAATGGGCGGTCGGCCTAAAGACACAAAAAAGTCAAAGTCTCTGTCTCTCTCTCTCTCTCGCTCTCTGTCGCTCTCTCTCTCTCTTTCTCTCTCTCTCTCTCTCTCTCTCTCTCTCTCTCTCGGTCGCTCTCTGTCTCTGTGTGTCTCTCTGTGTCTTTCTCTGTCGCACTCTCTCGGTCTCTCTTTCTCTGTCTCTGTCTCTGTCTCCGTCTCTCTCTCTCTCTCTCTCTCTCTCTCTCTCTCTCTCTC
>JAWQFJ010003736.1:0-2500 GCA_034096865.1 Theodoxus fluviatilis
GAAGTGGCTAGTTGTAACATGTTACAACCAGCCCCACTTGTGTTACGACCAAAAGTGCATGACTATCTATGACCTCCCAGGGCAGATGCGTGATGCATGGCCATGGGCAGCCGTACCCACTAACATCATGAACGGGTTCAGAGTGTCTGGCATCTGCCCAAATGATCCTGACATATTCCAAGATGTGGAGTTCCAACCATCTGCAGTGACTGACAGGCCTGCCCCCCAAAACTCCGAACCTTCTGGGAGCACTTCTGAAGACTTGGTATCAAACCCAGCAGCACAGCCACTTCAACAGATGCAAGCTACAGGCTTGGCTACCACAGATGGGCAGATGACTCAGCGAACCGAACCTTCTGGGAGCACTTCTGAAGATTTGGTATCAAACCCAGCAGCACAGCCACTTCAACAGATGCAAGCTACAGGCTTGGCTACCACAGATTGGCAGATGACTCAGCGAGGGTCCCAACCAACGAACAGAACAGACATTCAGAATCCAATGGACAGATACCTTTTGGAAAAAACAAGGAGTTGAAAAGGGTGCGTGGGGATGGGCATTGTCTTCTTTACGCTTTTCAGACATGCTTGGAGTCAGAAGGAATTGCAGTCCTCTCTACCGATGACCTCTGTGTAAAGTTAACAAAAGAAGTGCAGGACCACAAGTTTTTTTTAAGAACAGTTTGGCAGTAAAGACACAAATTTAGAGGAAGAGCTACAGAGATGCATCACAGATAAACAATACAACAATGACACGTCAGATCTAATAGTGTCCGCATTGTCCAATGCATTTGGCATCAGTGCAGTCATTCACCAGGTCAGACATGGGAACCACCTGGAGACGGTGTTGAACCCTGGTCGACCTGGAGCCACTTCTACTGGCAGTGTCCATCTCCTGTTTTCTGGGGAACAGGCGGGGGCTCACTATGATGCAGTTGTGCCTGTTCAGAAGCCAACATCTGCACCAGATACCCAGCTGAACTCCATAGAGGCAACAGAGCTTCCCTTGAACGCTGGTGACGACTTCTCCCCGCAACAAGTGAGGCTTTTCCCCAAAGCCAAGGCAGGTCGGATCACGAGGAAGGAAACGTAGACAGACAGCAATTTTAACCGACACCCCAGAAAAGAACAAGCTGAGCCGGGGAAAAAACTAACAGAAAACGTGCACCTATTAGAACAGGAGGTAGAAACACACTGCCGAAAATGAAAGGGAAAGAAAAGTCGAGAAAAACATTAAGCTTAAAAAATTCTGACTTTCCACAGACTCTGAGGAGGATTTTTGTTTGGTTTGTTGTGAGCCCTATTCAAACAGCATGCCAAACGAAAAATGGGTTCAGTGTGTGAGGTGCAAGAATTGGTCTCATGAAGAATGTACACAGAAAAAACCCAGTTACACCTGTCAAAAATGTGATTCAGATGACTCAGATTGATGTGCTGATTATGTCACTGGCACATTTACACGTGTGTTTCCTTTGTTTGTGCAAGTACATGCCGTGGAATACCATTAAGTCTTTTTTTATGTCCAATATCATTGTGTAAAAACCAGCCCCACGGCTTGTTACAACTTGCCCCACATGTGGGGCAAGTTGTAACAAGTAGGGTTACGTCAGTTTTGTTCACCTTGGAGACAAACGGTGCAGATTTGAACAATTGTTTCAGTTTCAACGTTAAAACGAATGTTTTTAGTTTTGATTAAGTGATTAAAGTTGCTTAAATGGTAAGTATGTAATGCGTGATGAATCGTAATTTTAAAAATGTTACAACCAGCCCCGCTCTCCCCTACCGAACCGTCTGCCTTAAAAGAGGAGGCCCAAAAACAGATGACAGGAAGGACGGATTGTTTCCCGATCCGTCATTCCCAGTGTGGGGCCGTCGTCTGACAGCCCTCAAGCCGTGTACTAACTGGGCGTAGTACCCGATGTGAACGAAGCCGAAGTGGAGTCACGTGACCTTGTGTGCGGGAACTTTGCCTACAAATAGGCCTTGACTGGCCTGACACGAATACGTCACTGCCCGCATCACTGCGCTACATGATTAGCCTTGGCGTATCACGTAACTTCAAGGCCGGAACTCAGTCAAGTGTGCTTCTTCGAACCACATTTCCATGTTATTGATGCAGGAACTAAAATGAACTGGAAATGTATTCTACACAAAGCTTTGAGAAATTAATACTGTTCTTTGGCCACAGTTTCTCTCTTTGCGTGTCGGTAATTATGAGCTTGCGAGCCGAAGCAGAAAATGGTGGACACTAGATATTTACTCCTAACTACATCACAAAACGAGTCTCTACGCACTAAAGATTTGCCTAACCAGCCAATCAGGACACAGCACCCACCACGACCAAAGCGGACATCGGGTTTCGCAGTACAGGTTTCACGACGTCGATCTCGTACTTGGGCCACTTGCCTCAAGTCCCAAAACAATATATGCGGCGAAGTAGGAGTGAGTATCGCCCAGGTACAGCACGGCTTCACAGATAATGCGTTCCAAAAGCACATTCCAG
>JAWQFJ010003736.1:7500-10106 GCA_034096865.1 Theodoxus fluviatilis
GATTACCAAGAGGCGATTGGATGGGGAGTGGTGACTGGACTTACTCAAGACAGTTTCATTGATTCCGTGCTGAATGGGCTTGCACAACCTACAAAGGCTGATAGGCCGTAAAACTTCATCCATCCATCCATCCATCTTTCCACCCATCCCTCCCTCCCTCCATCGCCCACCTGGGAGGAGTGACGACCCTCGCCCTCCCTTCAAGGTCATTCTTCTTTACTCAAATTCTTATTCATTGCAGTCTGAGTCTCCACCCGAGTTCCTCACTTGCATATGCAGGCTGACTGAGGCAAGTTCTGCTGGAGTGCCCCCGCGGCACCGTTGTAAGACGGATGTTTTGGTCAAATTCACTCAGGATCATTTTAAACATCATTTGTCTGGGTCGTTATCATTAATTTTGATATGGGCTAAAAAGACTGAGTCATTTATCCAGTCTTTGCTTTTAGCTTAGGAACCCATTTTTTGTAGGTCGTTTTTTTATATAACTTTTTGGACTTACATATCCTTTCCAAGCTGATGGGCCGTTAAACCTCGTTCATTTTCATTGGTCATCGGGTTTTGTCCTCCTCTTCCTTAGTGACCTTTCAAGGACAGGAGCTCTTTGGAAGATCTATATATGAGACTTGACCGAAGTGACAGGAGTTATCTTCCATAACACGTCGACAGGGACAGTTTCCGATTAACAAAGTTAAATGCTGCAGGTGAGATGAGTGTAAAGCTTTTGTAAACTGGTTCAAATAAAAGTACACGCAACCTGCATCGGTATGCTCTAGCTATTGGAAGCAAATTATCAGCGTCCGTAAAATTCAACCTTTTCGATAACCATCTTTGATGCAAATGGATTAATGAATCGGAAAGATCGTGCACTGATACAAGGGAAGCAACTCTAAATTACGGCCTCGAGTGTGAATGTCGAACAGATTTATTCCCCTTTAATAGAACTCCTTTCCTCATCCATCTCGTCTACACAAGTGATCTTTAGCATCATCTCGTACACTACTGCAGTGCTCCTTGTTTCTACACGGTTTTTGAGAGTAAAATTGGAGGCAAATTACTGCTTATACGTCTGCCCATTCATCCATTGAGTCTCCGTCGCATTTTGGTTGCGGGCAAAGATTAACATACCACCAGCTCTCCCTACGCGTTCTGTACGAGGCGAAAATCTGCGGAAACAGTGACCCGACTACTACTAATAGTACTAGTCTGCTGTGCTGGATGCAGGAACAAGCACTGCAGGAATAACTAAGATATTATCCAGGGGCGGATCTGGGGGGGGGGTGCAATGGGTGCAATTGCACCCCCCCCCAGCGGGAAAAAAAAGAAGAAAAGAAAGAAAGAAAGAAAAACAAAGAGATATGTTGATAATGTAGTAATGTAAATGTAATTGCACCCCCCCCCCCCCCCCCCCCAAGCAAAAAGACAAAAAAATGAGAGAGAGACTCAGGGAAAGAGATGTTGATAAATATTGGAATGTAAATATAATTGCACTCCCCCCCCCCCCCCCCCCCCCCCCCTCCTCGGCTTAAAAAGAAAGAAAGAGGGAAGCTGATAAATATAGTAATGTAAATGTAATTGCACCCCCCCCCCTCCCTCGGCAGAACAAAAAAGAGAAAGAGATGCTGATAAATATAGTAATGTAAATGTAATTCCACCCCCAGCCGAAAAACTAACTAAATAAATTAAAGAAATAAAATACATAAACAATGATAATACATTAAAAAAATGGAAAGAGAAATATGTTGATAAATATAGTGATGTAATTGCACCCCCCCCCCCCCCCCCAGCCAAAATAAAAAGGGGTGGGTGGGTGCAGAGAGAGAGATGCTGATAAATATAGGAATGCACTAGTAAAATTAAATGTAATTGCACCCCCCCCCCCCTTACACACACACACACACACACACACACACACACACACACACACACACACACACACACACACACTCACACATACAGCAAAAAAAAAGAAGAAAAAAAAAGAGAAAGAGAGAGAGAGAGAGCCTGAGAGATGCTAATACAGGAATGAAAATAGACATTCCAGATGCTGTCAACAGATTTGCAACAAAATACAACACAGTCATGCGCCTTCAGCCACAGAAAATGTTGTCACATGATTAGGCCTATGACTAGGCAAATTCCTCCATGTGTGTGTTTATTCAATGTCTCTAGACTGACCAGGCCTGACTCCCACAACAAACTGGTTACAGATGTCTTCTTACATATTCGGAATAAAGATTTTTAAATTCGAGGTATGATCTTGTTGCAAAGACTTTTTCCTCATGTTGTTTTTGTGAATTGTGATTCTTTATTATTAACATCGAACTTATTTAGCACTGTACATTTTCGAGCATGTGCTTCCCAAGAGAGAGACAGTTGGTCCTATCTCCACCCCCCAACACATCAGTGGCAAAATGTATCGCCTGAAAATAGCACTTTACACGCTCAGATTGCACCAGATTGCACCATTTTGCTTCCTTTTTAAAAAAAAATTCAGGGGGGGCATGCCCCCGGACCCCCCTAGCATGCTCGGCGCTTCGCGCCGTCGGTTCGGCGCTTCGCGCCTTCGCTGATAAGATACACAACAAAACAAAAAAGAACTTTGCACC
>JAWQFJ010003738.1:0-10407 GCA_034096865.1 Theodoxus fluviatilis
GAGAGAGAGAGAGAGAGAGAGAGAGAGAGAGAGAGAGAGAGAGAGAGAGAGAGAGAGAGAGAGAGATCCAAACTTCGAGCAGATAAGTATGTTACCGTCATACGAAGAGGTAAAAAGTACATCGTCCGTCAGGGAATACGTGTTTCTTCCTGAGACAAATCCATACTTGCACAAAGTTTGCCTCACTGTAGCAGGCGCAAATAAAAAGTAACCTCGGGGCATCCTTGTGCTGTGCTGGAATCGATAAGGCAGCAGCGCGTAGCTGGTGAACGAAGGCCAGCGCTCTGTGGACATCCCTACCATCGAGTCTTCGATGTTGTTTTAAATTAATCAATGGGATGTTTCCAGCCTCTAGTCACCAGCATTGCATGGTGACGCTGTCGTCCTCGGCGATGCTCTGCGTCAGTGAAAACAAGAAAGAAGGCGATGGAGGTAGAAGCTAAAGCCCACGAGGTTCATACAAAGATACATCTTTTCGTTCGTCTTCGCAAAAACGCTGACTCATAACAGCGTCTAGTAGAAGGGAGATGATAATATGCAAATGACTGTCAGGGATATTGTGATGAATATATAGCGTTGAGAATAAACCACCCTGACGTGTTATGACGGCTCTCGCTCTAGTTCACGTCTCTAAGCAATGAGGCCAGAGGAGACGTGAACTTGGCATCGCTTAACATCACGTCATTCTCCGTATTTATCCCTAAGTCTTTCGTGTGGTCGAAGGGTCGCCACGGACGTCTCGCGTGATCTCGCTGTCCTCCATCTCATTGGCGCCTGCTCTGCTTGCAGAGCTGCAAAGGTGGCTGCGTCTGGTTGGCCGTTTTCTACCATCTGACGTCATATCTTTCCAAATATACCTCGACACTGTTTTGTATGGAGGTATGCCCGTGACGACTGATTTGGCCTACCTAGCCATATATAACACAAAACCCACGACAACTGCGAATTATTATAGAAAATGTATAGCTATGATACATATATAATGTTTGCTATGAGAGCAATTATAATCATACAGAATAAAAGAGAGACATTGTTTTTAATAAATGGAGGAAAGACTCTACGAGTATTTTTTTAACAATTCATTTTTATTTCTAAAAGACTTTAATCATATTCCAGCCATTGTACTGCCTAATATATCTTTTTCTTTTCGAACATCCCTTGACACTATCATCAGCTCATACAAAACATGGTTTCTCAAAGTATAGACTCAAAACACATTTTGCGGAGAGAGAGACACACACACCACTCCAAGCAATGTTCCCCCCCCCCCCCCCTTCCCCCCGTTGCTTTGGTTGTTCAATCAAAAGTACAGAGCAAGCATGCATGTGCACACTCATATACACACGCAAGCATGCATCCAAATCCCCACGCACAAACGTGCGCAAGCACGCAAAGACACACACACACAAACACACACAATGGAACATGCGTATAGGTGGTTTTCACAATTTCTTCATGCACACACGCGCGCGCGAGCGCGCACACACACACACAAACACACACACACACACATACACACACACATTCACTCTCTCTCTCTCTATCTCTATCTCAGAGAGATTATATTAGATTAGATAGATTAGGTAGATTAGGTAGATTAGATAGATAGATAGATAGATAGATAGATAGATAGATAGATAGATAGATAGATAGATAGATAGATAGATAGATAGATAGATAGATAGATAGATAGATAGATAGATAGATAGATAGATAGATAGATTAGATAGATAGATAGATAGATTAGATAGATAGATAGATAGATAGATAGATAGATAGATAGATAGATAGATAGATAGATAGATAGATAGATAGATAGATAGATAGATAGATAGATAGATAGATAGATAGATAGATAGATAGATAGATAGATAGATAGATAGATAGATAGATAGATAGATAGATAGATAGATAGATAGATAGATAGATTAGATAGATTAGATAGATAGATGGATGGATGGATGGATGGATGGATGGATGGATGGATGGATGGATGGATGGATGGATGGATGGATGGATGGATGGATGGATGGATGGATGGATGGATGGATGGATGGATGGATGGATGGATAGATGGATAGATAGATAGATAGATAGATAGATAGATAGATAGATAGATAGATAGATAGATAGATAGATAGATAGATAGATAGATAGATATAGATATAGATATATCTCTGACGCACACATACACACGCATGCACATACATACACACATGCACACACATACAAACACACACACAAGCATGCCCCCATGCACAGACGCGCGCGCATGCGTGCACGCGAACACATACGCACGCACACATACGCATACATACGCATACATACACGCACCCTCTCTTTTTTTCTCTCGCCGATCCCTTCGACTGCACATGTCTCGTCAGGTACACAGAACAGCCGTCTCGGTGCGGCGACTTATCAGCTAGGCGAGATGAAGGAGCGACCGGTACCCATCCACCCCGTCGTCGGCAGCAGCCCTGACGCTCCAAGAGGAGGTAACTGACGTAGTGGACAGCGATGAACTTTTGCTCTCACTACTCGCGCAACAGGACTTGTTGAAGTCTTGATCCCATCCTACTCGCCCAACCCCTGACGTTTTGTTTTTCGTTTTAAGTAATTTGGATCCAATTGTAATAGGCCGGTGGCCTGAACAATAAACCTTTCGTTCTCTCTCTCTCTCTCTCTCTCTCTCTCTCTCTCTCTCTCTCTCTCTCTCTCTCTCGCTCTCTCTCGCTCTCTCTCATTCATACACACACACACACACACACACACACGTGCATTCACGCAACATGCACACGCACATATGCACGCACGCACACACACACACTTACACACACAAACAGACGCACACAAGCGCATGCACGCAACATGCACACACACACACATACGCACGCACACGCTCACAGCCTCTTTGTACGAGTGGACACTGCACAATACATTTAGGTCAGCAAGTCGTGGCAGATTCCATACTGATACCAGCACGATCAGGTGACACTCACCCCCCCCCCCCCCCCACTCCCCAACCGCACCACCCCTCATCCTCCCCCCACCCCAGTGCACCGCTACTGCATCCAAGGATTTTTTTCTGGCCCTGTCTCCCAGGAGCATGGCGGCAGACTGAGCTTCATCGATCTGAGCAGACAGGACGGGTGGGCGCCGCTCAGGTCGGGTAGTGCCGACGTATAAAACTGAGGCCTCCTCGCTTTCACGGATGCGCCTTCCATTCTCGTCCCTCGCACTGCAGACTCCAGCTCTACCCATCCGACCCCGCCCCACGCTCAGCCAGCAGCCACCCGGCCAAGTCTGCCCACTTGGAATGGACAGACGTCTGCTTTGCCTTTTTGTGGGTAAGTGTCTGAAACGTTCTGGTTTCGCACTTTGTCAGCGTGTTGCACTGTTATTGTATATCGAATGAAAGAGAATCACAAAGGTGAACGGACATGAAGGACATCGATTGAAACTTCAGTTGAGACGTTTTCGTCCGTGCTGTATCAATTTGAGCACCGATCAAAACGTTCTCATTAGCATATCAGCAGGCCTTTTTCAAGTCTGTTCACTTATGTCATGTTCTTAATATGTTTGAATCGTAATCTAGCAACCCGATTGTTTTAACTACTTTCTTGCGCATGGCTGCCCTGGCCATGCTGAGGTGAAGGTGTGAGGGGTTTGTAGCCATCAAACCCTGACATTCCCATCATATCGCCTATTTCATAATTCCTGTTGTAATGATTTTGACAGATCTTGAATCAAACCAAACGTTTGTGTATACAATTCTACGCGTTGAAAGGGAAAAATGAGATTCGTTGTGTTCTTCCACTCTAATCCTGCAAAGTGGCATAACTTCCTATGATGCTTGTGACACTTCTTCTATTTGGAGCACAACCGTACCTTTTGTAACAAATACATGTAAATGTCTTAAGAATCTCGTGACTAAAGTCTGTCTCTTTCCTTTACAGGAGCAGCGCTGCTTGCGTTTGGTAAGTTTCACATTTTAATTAAATTTTTTAACATCAGAAACACCTCGTTGACAAGTTGCTTGTAAAGTCAGTGTAACGGGATCTGTTACCACAATTTGGAAAGAGCTTTGCAAGTGAGACTTTCATGTTAATGTTCATTTGGAATTGTTGTCTCTGTGGCTCCGGAAGGCTTGCAGTGTGATAAATGGTGACACTCATTGTGTGACTGGGTTGGCGGTTCCGTCACGGGTTTGGAGGGGACCGCTATGCCTGGCGTTTCCTTTGTCTAAAATGTCACATGTGACTGTTTGCGTGACCACCAACAGCAACATTGCATCGGGGCTTAATTTGTAGGCGTACATAAAAAGTCCATGCACAGGGTCATATATATATATATATATATATATATATATATATATATATATATATATATATATATAGAGAGAGAGAGAGAGAGAGAGAGAGAGAGAGAGAGTGAGAGAGAGAGAAAGAATTTTATATATATATATATAGAGAGAGAGAGAGATACAGATATATCAATATATAGATATGTATGTAATTATTATTGTCTATATATATTCAAAAGCCCCCGTAAGTTGTCTATGTGCATGTGTGTGTGTGTGTGCGTGTGTGCGCGCGCGTGTCTGTGTGTATGTGTGTGTGTGTGAGTGCGTACGTGCGTGTCCGTGTGTGTATGTGTGTGTATGGGTGTGCGTGTGTGTCAGTGTGTGCATGCGTGCATGCGTGAATGCGCGTACGCATGCAATTAAGAACCCACCCAGATGTATGCATGATGCTGCTCGTAGTAGGCTACATTCTACTTGCAAAAACGTTCGTTTCGAACCCGCCATTTCATGCCACATAAAACATTGACGCTGTAATTCACTACACGAAAGAGTAAAACGACAGAAAATTATTTCGGTGGGAGACGGATCTCGCTTTGTACTGACTGGTTTGAAAACCGCTCAAAACATGACCCCGACTTTTAGTTCGACATAAAATGAAACTGTAAAACACCACTTTTACTCAATCCCGTCCCTTCTCTTTCGATTCCTGTCCCCGTATCGATGTAAAATAGAGTCGTGACGCAGAAATAATAAAGACCCTTGGATCAACTACTCCACAACGCTGACCTCTGTATGCATAAAGCGTTCCGTCGACACAGCATTTTTTTACAAAGCTTCTTACAGCCTTGTTCCTCGGCAACAGCGGAAGTGCTTGTGGAGAGCTGTCTGGAAGTGTGATGACAGGGGGACTTGATGCTGATGACGTACAACTAGTGCCACGGTCCTTTAACAAGACTGCTTTTCTTACCGAGCGCTGAATATGAAGGAAGCTCTCACCGGGGTCCCTATAGCCTGTCACGTGCAATCCACGGAGCCTGTCGAAGCAGGCGCTCGATGAATTAGGCCCACTTTGTTGTTTTGCACCGGTCCGCGGGCGGGTCCAGTTTGTTTGCTGAACCTTCTATCAATCTTACAAGTCAGATCTCGAGTAAGGCTCCCGATGTCATCGATTAAGTGGCCAGCACGGACAGGCTTTGATGTTTGTCGATATCGATATCGCTTCGTAGATCGTATTTCGTCAGTAGTTTTGCGCTTGTTTATTTCATCGACGGAGGCCCGCAACAAAAGAGCGACGCGTCCATCGGATGAGGTTTTTGCTTGACGTTGTTCTGGGGATCAATGGAGTTCCATTAGAAGTGCTCTGTGAAAAGACCAGGCAATTAGAGAAGGAGACCTGAGAACGTGTGACATGTGTATTTAACGGATGAAATCAAATAATGCCCTCTCGTCTGACTTCCTCGCCATAGCAACTGGATGCAAACAGAGCAATAATGTATTTTTTATGTTTCGACAAATGTGACGTTGGGTTAAATGATAAATACGATACCCGCAAAGACAAATGTCATGACAAAACTTCCTGTGGTGCGCGAAAGAAGAGAACCAATATACACAAAAAGTTTAGGAGCGGTACGAAAATTTGCTATAAAAGCTGAACGAGTAAATATTGAGTAACCATATACATATGCGCGGAACGGACATTCATTCTTCTTTATGATCCCGTTTACAAATCACGATTTTCTTAACTCAGCGCTGCGCAGCTGGGCGTCAAAGTGGGTACCCCCCGAAAATGAACTTGCAAAACGCCTTTTTTCCGATTCTTAAATTCATAAAATAATCAGATGCAACAGTATTTTGTAAAACAAAACGTCAAACGATAGCCCAACCATTTATATTTAAGACAACATGCGTTTTGAAGAGAAAGCAAAAAGGGTGTGTCTTCTAAGGGCTTTGAAAGACAGAAGGCGTTAACGCGTTTTGCAGGCAAAAACGCTGGTAATAAAGCCTTTTTTCTCGGGTGACAGTGCGGTATTGTCCATATCTTAGCGTGTGTACAAGATACAGCAATGAAACTTGGCAGTCATACGAAGACGTCTTTCGTGTAGACGCTCACTAAAACTTATGTCAATACCTTAAAGGTGCAAGTGTCTACAAGCATCTTAAGGCGGTAATTTAAGGTCGGCGCTGAAACAAAAGTTATGAATGGAAAAAAGTTGGGCTTCTGCATACACATAAACAACGTTTCAAGGTATCTATGTCTTAAATTTTATTAACTTCAAACCACAGGCTGAGCGCATGGACAAGTTTGAAATTGTTTTGTTAAAGTCAGACAACTCTTCACCTAAACATTGTCAGATGTAAACATTGAGTTTAACTCTGTCCATGCGCTCAGCCCGTGGTTCGAAGTTAATAAAATGTAAGACGTAGGTACCTTGATACGTTATGTATGTGCACGCCCAACTTTTTCTCATTCATAACTTTTGTTTCAGCGCCGACCTTAAATTACCGCCTTAAGATGCTTGTAGACACTTGCACTTTTACGGTATTGACATAAGTTTTAGTGAGCGTCTAGACAAAAGACTTCTTTTTATGACTGCCAAGTTTCATTGCTGTATCTTGTAAACACGCTGAGATATGGACAATACCGCACTGTCACCCGAGAAAAAAGGCCTTAAAACCAGCGTTTTTGCCTGCAAAACGTGTTAACGCCTCCTGTCTTTCAAAGCCCGTAGAAGACACACCCTTTTTGTTTTCTCTTCAAAACGCATGTTGTCTTAAAGATAAATGGTTGGGCTATCGTTTGACGTTTAGTTTTACAAAATACTGTTGCATCTGATTCTTTTATGAATTTAAGAATCGGAAAAAAGGCGTTTTGCAAGTTCATTTTCGGGGGGTACTCACTTTGACGCCCAGTTGCGCAGCGCTGAGTTAAGATAATCGTGATCTGTAAACGGGATCATAAAGAGGAATAAATGTTCTTTCCGAGCATATGTATATGGTTACATAATATTTACTCGTTCAGCTTTTATAGCAAATTTTCGTACCGCTCCTTAACTTTTTTGTGCGTAGTGTATAATTCTGCTTCATTGAGTCGCATCACACCTCAAGCGAAATGATGGATGGATGGATGGATGGATGGATGGATGGATGGATGGATGGATGGATGGATGGATGGATGGATGGATGGATGGATGGATGGATGGATGGATGGATGGATGGATGGATGGATGGGTGGATGGTCGCGTGGGTGGGTGGGTGGATGGATTTTTACGGCCTCTCAACCGTTGTAGGCTATTTAAGGCCATTGATAACACAACATCAGAATTGTTTACAATAAGAGCAAGTCAAGTTTCCACCATTTTCTTCACAGGACCCGAGAATTACAGTTGATCGGCAGCTTATGAAATAGTTTTAAACTGCATTTTTGTAAGAGTGGTACGTTGATAGTTAAAAAACACACACACCAAAAGTCCGAATCTAACTAGTTGTTGGTTTTCAAAATGTTGATTCCAAATGATGCACAATTCAATTGCGTTTACCTTTATCAGTAATCATTGGGTTAAAACACAGTTTTCGCCATGTTAAACAGCATGAGATTTGCTCTCGGAAATGCTACGTAACTCAAATCAACCGACTGCGTGATGCGACTCTTTTCGTTTCTCTCTCTCTCTCTGTCTCTGTCTCTCTCTGTCTCTGTCTCTGTCTGTCTCTCTCTGTCTCTCTCTCTCTCTCTCTCTCTCTCGCTCTCTCTCACGCGCACACACACACACACACACACACACACACACACACACACACACACACACACACACATACACACACACAAACACGCACTTCTTCAGAGTACATGCAGCAATTAATCAAGTTGACCAAAACTAGCTACAGCGTTGTCAAAAAGTCAATTATGTCACTTTCATCTGAACACGTCTGCCATAGCGTGAATCACTGTTAAATCGTATGGCGTCTCCGAGCGATGAAAAACCTTTTCATTGGGAAGCATTCCACATTTATATTCTCACACGTGGTGCAATGGTATGAGACAAATTAATGTAGCAGAACACTGGGAGAAAACACTTTCGGAGGAAGCGTGCTGTTACATTAATGAAAAAGTATTCTTGGTAAACCCATAGAGCTGTAGAAGTCTCCTGTGGTCGCTTCACATTTGTCAAGTTTTAAGGATTCGCAAACAAAGTGAGAGTATTTTCCTTGCTTAGTGAAGTTTAGAAATGTGAAAGTTTTCTGTCAATTTGACTGAAACGTTTAGGGCTTTTGGGGGACACAGGTAAAAGCAAATTCATCCGGCATCGATTGCAGGCAGTTGGAGGAGAGTGCGTCAGAATGGAAAAGTTTGCAGAGGGAACAAATGGAGAAGTCATGGACACGGCTTTCAATGAAACAGCCTAGAGTGCTGCGCGAGCCTGCCGCGCAGAAGCCGTGGCCCGTGACGAATTCGGTCCCAGTCCCCTGAGTGCCCTGGGGCCTGTTCAAGAGGCCTACCGGTACGTACCGGTTGATGCCGTTCGTCTCTTGAACGACTTGGTACGGCTACCGGTATCGACCGGTACGTACCGCGCTGGAACGCTGTTGCGCCTGTATAACCAAAATGGCTGCCTTCGGGGAAAGGAAGAAAGTCGTCATCACAAATATGCGCTGTGGCACGCATTTCGACCTGTGATTATTACCCAGCCTATGCGAGACGTTACAAAAAGTTAGGCTGATATTGTACTTTTCTTTTTTAAAAGAATAACTGCTCTGAAATAATTACCGGGCAAGATGTGAGCAAACATTTCCACGACAGATGGCAAAACAATTTCAAGGGAAGCAACTCTTATTTCTTACATTAGCCCTTAGTTTGTTGTGTAACCTCCCTTGAAGTGAGCATCGAACTATTCTTGCTTACACCAAGTTAGCACTGTCGTTTTGACATAAATTTCTATTCGAGCGATGCCGAGCATTCATGCACAGCTACAGCTTAACGTATTTCATCAGCTTCCACAAGGAACGAGCAGTCTGCAGCTGCTGGTTTACTCATTTGGTTGAGAAGCGCAATCCGCGACGATGAGAAGGCATCGCGGAAGCCATCTTGGCTACCGTTCGGTCATAACGAGTCGTTCAAGAGTGCACATTGGTTGCTCGGCTACCGGTCGGCTACCGGTAGGTCGTCTTGAACGCACGGCTCGCTGGCTCGCTATATGTGTTGCGGTGAAACGGGCGAGTGAGAAGCGGTTGCTGTTTCACGCCGCACCAAGCCTCCGTGCTGGTGGATTCCCCGATGCACTTCACGTATCGCTCCAGGCTTTTCCACAAACAAGAACAGCAACTTTCAAAATGAATGCTTCCGTTTAATAACCCCTTCTATTACCGGACTAGGAGCATTCCCGGACCCCAGACGCTTATCACTCCATGACCTTGTTCCACTATGGGCGCCTGGGGGATCTATGAGGGCAGACAGTCCATCCTAGCTGGGTCAGATCCTTCACTACCCTCTAATGCTCATAGACCCTCCCGCCGCGAAGGGGCCAAGAGGTCAGGGGGAGAGGGTGGCGCAGATGAAGAGCGAGCGTGAGAAGAGAGAGAGGGGGGGGGGTATGAGAGAGGGGTGTGTGTGTGTGTGAGAGAGAGAGAGAGAGAGAGAGAGAACGAATTCTGGGCGGTATTCAGTTATATACCCTCGGTCTCCCATTACAAAAAAACATCCTCCTACACAGCAACGATGCAGTCTCCCATTACAGAAAAAAACATCCTCCCACATAGCAACGATGCAGTCTCCCATTACAGAAAAACCATCCTCCCACACAGCAACGATGATGTAGTCTCCCATTACAGTGAAGCATGGTGCTGTGTGGCTTGAGTGTGGCATGGCTCTAACAGGCAGGGAGTGTTGAGACGGTGTGCATATCTCTCTCCCTTCACTCCTGTTACAAGTCGGCCTTTGAGTCTAGGGGTATGTTAATTTACAAGAGTCTTAAAAACGAACAAAGAGCAAGTGCTCATTAGGGTGCTCGCTGTCTTAAAGCTTGCATGAGCGCGGGTGTCGCCTCCTTTTTCTTCGTTCGCCGTTGGGTGTTATCCTTGCCCCTCACGGTGATTGGTAACTCGCAGTTGTC
>JAWQFJ010003739.1:0-15000 GCA_034096865.1 Theodoxus fluviatilis
CCAACCAACGTCAAATCGTACACGATCTTAGCTTCAGGTGAGTGGATTCCCTAACCCTCCACTCCTCCCCATTCCATTAAGGGACAATAGCCCCGATTTGGACAGCCGAGCATTCGTTTGTAGGCACAAAGTTGACGTCTTTGAGAGAAGAGAAAAAAAAAAGGCAAATGACACACGAGAACAGTACTGTTTTGATTTAGACTAAATAAAATAGGTGGCGACTATCTCGCAAAACCAGAAAATCTGTGCACACTTTCTTACCATTTCACATTTTCCCCTTTGTTTTATTCAACTGTGTTTCACATTACTCTTTTCATAGAGGGTTTCGGGTCCCGCTGCAGTAAAATACAGTTAATACAGATGGTCCCCACAGCACTTCACCGAAAACCGAAGGATGAAACTCTTCGTGATTACGCCCCTTTGAAGCTCTGCCTGAGATCGTACTCACTATTTTTAAACAATCGATAAATCGTGTTGTTGCATTGACATTTAAGCATCAAGTTGCAGAAATGTTATGCAAACTCATGGAGTACCGTGCTTAATTTTCCAAGTCAATGCACCAGGAACGCACAGCTGTGCATATTGTGAAATGTTGATATGTTTTGTTGCATTTTAACATTGCCTGGCCTGGACAATCTTCCATCATCATCATCATTTTCTCTCCACCTCATCCCCATTCATCATAATAATTATGATTTCTGTATTTGCATTCCAAACATCTGTTGACCACGAATGAAAACTGCGAAAATAATGATGTGCAAAAGTATCATTATCACTTGTTGTGAAATTGTCTACTGCCAGAAAAGATATGTGATTCATTGCTTTCACATCTGCATTCTCCACCGGCATTATAGTGGCAAAGTAAAGGATTTACAGTTGAAGAACGTTGCCTAATTGCCTCACACATTTGATTAAGTTAGGACTGGTTTCATGCTGTGTCATAATTTACATGATACATTTGCTTGATACATGAAACACATCTCACGTCATTTCAGACAATGCCAGCAGTGGGTGAGGTTGTGCGGTTTTCTGATATCTTGGAGCTGAGAAAGCCAGAGCAAAATGCCAGTACTACTTCAGAGATTCCTTCAGTTGTCCAGTCAACGCTCGTTGTCTTCTTCAGCTGGCTCGGGGCACCAAAACTTGCCATAGACAAGTACTGCAGTCTTTACCAGAGTAGAGGCTTCCATGTGCTTGTTGTAGCAGGAAAAGCCTTGCAGTTTGCCTGGCCTCACAACTCCTTGAGACTGGCACACTTGCTGATGTCCATGCTCTCAACACAGCTTCACCAGTTTCCACACTTGCTGGTGCATGCAGTTTCCATTGGCTGCTTCAACTATGCAGGTGAATACATGTGTGTCTGCTCTTGACTAGGGGGGTTATATGTTGGGGGGGGGGGGGGGGATGGGGGGGGAGAGAGAGAGAGAGAGAGAGAGAGAGAGAGAGAGAGAGAGAGAGAGAGAGAGAGAGAGAGAGAGAGAGAGAGAGAGAGAGAATTTAAGATGACAAAGAAAACACTGAATTGATTTTTAATCATCAGTCTAGATACCAAGAGGAGATATGCCAAAGTTGTTGTCAATAAATAGTTACCAGTAAAATAAAAGTTTCACAATAACATTGCTATGTGTACATTTTTAATGGCCAAGTTGAAAATGTATTTTTATTCTCAACATGTCCCATGACAAATTGGAATCCCTTCCACAAATGGGCCACACTAGTGGACTTGTCCGAGGAAAGGGGAGCGATGTTGGTCATTTAATTCACAGTGACTCCCACAGAGAATGACAACCAAATTAGTATGTGCTCGCTGGCTCACACACACAATCTAGGACGCGTATTATGCCCACCGAATGACAATAAAGTGTGAATAAATAATCGACGAACTGGTGTACACAATGCACTTTCAGCTGAAATGGGTTAAGATGAATATCATATATGCAGCAGTCATCAAGGCAATTTGGTTCTGTTTCAAGGACAAACACCTATATAAAAATGCAGCCAATCAAATGCCTGGCCCACCAGTGGAACGGGGTCTGAATCCCATTCATTGGACAAATCCACTAGTGTGGCCCATTAGTGGAAGAGATTACGACATCTTTATGGTCTTGACATCAAACAACAGAAAGAGAATGAACTACTGCCTCGTAATGATGTACACCAAATAACATGGTGGGGAGAAAGAGAAATGAATGGATGAATGCACACATACAAACACACACACATACACATTCACCTTTACAACCGTATACACACCTACAAACGTACACAAAGACATGCTAGCATGCACACTCGCACACACACACACACACACACACACACACACACACACACACACACACACACACACAAACACACACGCAAACACATGATGCAACAGAAACACAAGGGGCGGAATGTCCCCCTTGTTACGCATTGCTCTTTTTATCCCTGGCAGGCTGCTTGGCATTGGCATGCAGATTTCCCAGTCGCTATGGCAACTTCCTGGGCCGCCTGAAAGGGGTGATCTTGGACAGCATGACCCAGGGCTCCATGGAACGCATGGTCAAGGGCATGATCCTGGGACTGCGCCTGTCTGGAACTCAACAGTGGATCTTCGGCAAGCTTCTTGACCTGTACTTCTGGGCAACGCATGTAGAGACCGTGGAGTACTTCAACAGGGCCTTGCGCTTCTTCAGGGAGAGTCCTGCTCAAGTACCAACACTGGTTCTAGCATCGATAGATGACCCCTTGTCAGACCCCGAGAGTTTGGCGTCTATGCTGAAAATGTGGAGGGAGCAAGGGAGGTTTGCTCTCATTGAAATGGTGTGGGAACATTCCGCTCACAGTGCTCATCTGAGGCTCCATAAAGAGGAGTATATCCAGAAGTTGGAAGAGTTCCTGTCAGTCTTCAGCAAATTTGCTGCCCAGGATAAACCTGTGCAGAGCTTGAAGGCTAAAGTGTGACTTGTGGATGTTTATTTTCCTTCGCAATGAATGTGATTACATGATATGTTCCATTTCATTCAGGGGCTTTATTAATCTCATCTGATTGTGACATTTTGATGATTGAAATATCTAGTACATGATGTATTTCACACTGTTGATGAAACAAATGATAGATTGCAATTGTGTGTGTGTGTGTGTGTGTGTGTGTGTGTGTGTGTGTGTGTGTGAATGAGAAATATGATATTGTTATTAATAGTTAACAAAATTAAAAGTCCTGTTTGCTGAATGGTGTGCTTGGTAATAGAATCTTTATCTGAAAGAAAAGTGAAATATTATGAATGTTCAGAATGTAGCAATGAGCAGGTTGCAATGAATGTTTCACAATATAGAAAATATTTGTGAATAATTTCTAACCGGTGAATAATCTTCATTTTAACATGAAGTAATTTTACACTGATTCATGACTTCATAATCTGTGTTTCACTGCAGTTCTTGAAGGTAGATGAACCAACTACACAGTTTTTCAAATAAAGATGCTTGTTTGAAAACCTAGCTTTGAGTCAATGGCCGTCGGTTTTGTCAATCAAAACTGCACTGCCCTCACTGCATGCAACACCAGGATGATCATAGGATGTGTGGTGTGTCAATCAAATCTGCACAGCCCTCACTGCTTGCAACACCAGGTTGAGCATAGAATGTGTGATATGTCAATCAAATCTGCACTGCCCTCACTGCTTGCAACACCAGGTTGAGCATATGATGTGTGATATGTCAATCAAATCTGCACTGCCCTCACTGCATGCAACACCAGGATGATCATAGGATGTGTGATATGTGACATGTCAATCAAATCTGCACTGCCCTCACTGCTTGCACACCAGGTTGAGCATAGGATGTGTGATATGTCAATCAAATCTGCATTGCCCTCACTGCTTGCAACACCAGGTTGAGCAAAGGATGTGATAAACACTTAGACCCCTCGGCTGAGAATCCATGGGCAGTCTTGCATGTTACACCTTGCTTCCTTTCTCCTGGGACTGCTGAATGAATGAATGAATGAATGAATGAATGAATGAATGGGGTTGTTCCGCCCATCAGTCTTTGTAGGCTATGTAAGACCCTTGATCATGAAGGCCATTAGAGCCGGTTATTGTTGGTGCAAGTCAAGTCTCAATTTCCCTCGTTATTCATTTCTTACACCTGCATAGGGAGACGGGGTGGGTCCATTCTTACCCCCAACCCACTGTGGGGCATTGGATGCGAGTCCTCAGCAGTGGTCACTGATGGAGTGAAGGACAAGATGTGAAACACAACACAATGATGTTTGGTGTTAATTTGTTTATTAGATCGTGAGCTGTGTATTCTCCAGCAAGCACTGGTTATGCACAATGTTCAGTTAGACTTAATCACACAACACATAATCAGCCCTGGTCATTTAAACAAATAACATGTAATTTGGAAAAAAGAAAAGCAAGCCAGCAAGAAGAAAATCTGCATAAACTTCCAACAAAGATGTCATTTTGAAACATCAACTTGGCTCACATTGTGATGGGTCGAGTGGTAAGGCAGGCTCTTTGTACAGCAGTCAATCAGATAGTGTGTCTACTTTGTATTCCTCATACAAAACCAATAAATGAGGACTTGATCCCAATGGAAAGCAACGTTTCCTTTCATCTTCTCTCCCATGTCATACTCAAGTATGATGTCATGCCACTATCTGTAGGAGGGCAGAAAGCCAATAAACTATCTCAATCAAATATACACCAATACAGAGAGCAGAAGAAAAACCCACTCCACCACAACATAAAAAGTGGTGCAAGCAAACACAAACAGTTGCACTTAACATTTTTTCAAGTTGGACTGTCATGGGGATGAAGGAAGACAAGAAAGAGAAAAGGTGGTGTCGAGAATGTGAATGAAAGCAACAAGGACAGATAATTTCTCTGTAGATGAGATCATAGATCATTTATATTCAAGTCCCTCAAAAAGCACAACATTCCTCTAACAGCAGAAACAAAATTGTAACATAAATGTGCTTCCATCAATTATTTCCTTTTCTTAAGAACAGGCTTGAAGCTTCTGCAAACTGAAAGCATACTAAAATTTAAAAAACTTTTCACGTAAGACAAAAGTTGATTTTCCACTCTGCAAAATGAATTATATCATGCACCAACTTGTGAAATTTTTCCAAAACTGCATTGATCCAGATTTAAAGGTTAAATACAATTGATCACAATAAAAGAAAGATAATATTAACTAAGGCATACATCAGGGATGATAGACAATACAGACTGCCATTGCAACAGCAAAAAATGGACAAATACAGTACAAAATACCCACAATGATTCGTTTTATTGAGAGTTGCCTGCCCCTGGTTAGTAGATAAGTTTGTGTCTCCTCTGACAAAGTTGGGTTTTTTCCCCTGCAGATTGGATTGGAATAATGGTGTTTTACAGCCTATCAGCCTTTGTAGGCTATATATGGCCATTAAACCAAAATCACTAGAACAGTTGAGAGCAAAGGCGAATCAAGTCACAGTGTTTCCTAGTTATTCGCCTCTTATGAATCGCTTTGGGAGACACAATTCTTACCCCAAACCCACAGGGGAATTCCCCTGCAGAAAAACGTCACACCATGCTTGAAACTGGACCTCTAGCTGCTGCAAGGCAGTGATGACAACATTGTTGCACACCCAGAGGTTGACATAGTGGAAAGTGGTATTGTTCAGAGACGGCAGTCGTCATCCTATGATTCAGGCCCGAGAGTAACCATTTGTCATCCATGCACTGTCGATGCAAACCACCAAGCCAGCATTCTGGGGCCAACAACGACAGAGATACTTCATAGAGGGGTTTGGCCAGCTTACCGACTCAGACGATGGTCAATATTTTTTCATGGCCTATGATGGGCTTCATATTACAGACCAAAAGAACTAATGTTATGAGGGGCACAAGAGGCACTAGTGCATAGCACATGGAACTCAATCTGCACATTAAAGCAGCATGCCCAGAAAGTGTGCCATCTACGTCTTGGGAAGCCATTTCCTCACCAGGCGAATGCATGACAGCAGCTGCAAAGGATGCAGAGGACCGTTGTTACCTTTGAAGAATTTCAATATACTTTTCAGCATTGATGGAAGAGCTAAGGGAAAAAGTGAGTAAATTCATCCACTTTCTGATCCTCTGACAGAGTAAAAAACACTTACATGTCTGTGTTTGATCCATCATGACAGTGTCAGCTACATCCACTCAAGCACAGGAACTTGAGACTGGAAGACAAGCAAGTACCCGACATTGCAGTAGAGACTACAGGGAAAAGTGTTGTAGAAGGAAACGACCAGGAAGGCAGCTCCGAGATGGGATGGGATGGAATGGATAGCGTTGTCTACTTCTGAAAACTCGCTTCTGACTAGAATCATTATGATCAGTGTTGAGCTTGGGTCAAGAGTAACACACCGCCAGGGCTGCTTGATCCCCCGTATCAGCTGCAACCCCTGGCTGCTGGGCTTTTGGGGCCTGCTCCAGTAGCTCAGCAAGAAGCTGCCCTGCTCAGACGAGGCTAAATAATTTAATGAGGTATATCTATTGAATGCACAGATCACCAGGTAACTGTTTGTTCTGCATCAACACCTATCATACACTTAGCATTATATTACAGCTATGTCATAACCAGACATAAATGGTCTCCTATACTGCGTAGGCACTGTATGTTCGTTGGCTAGTTTTGATTTTGACAGATAAACTAATGTCTGATTTTGATTTACAATACGAAATTTGTGATGAGGTCTGACTTATGAATGTACTAGTGGCTACAAAAGTTTAGCACCATCATAAGATGGGCTCAGAAACTGAATACTTTTGTTTTAACAGAGACTGCAACAAAGTAACAATCCACCAATTCACTGATCATGCAACACCAACAATATGAATCTTCAAGAATGCAAACTAACATGCAGTGGTTAAAAACAAAATTGCCGGTAATCTCCATTTACATCCACACCTTCTTGGCAAAGAAGAATGAATCACTGGAAACTCATATCTTGTCAACTGACCATCGGAGTCAATGATGTCACTAGTGCACTCTTCGTTGGTGGGGCAGACTAGGGAACACATGCGTCATCCCTATAACTGTTCGACCTGCTCTGTGACAAAACTGGTGATAATCATTTGTGCTTCTTGGCAAACTTGTGTATTTGCAATGGTGATGGCCTTGACAATAGAGTTCAAGTTCTTCATTAATGGGTTCGGGAGTGGCAGGTCAGTCCTATCCTGGACACACACTCTGGGAGAGTGAGGGCACTTGAAGGAGGCTGATGGTGGTGCAGATGCAGACAATGGGTAGCCCAAAACCTGCTCGTGTAAGAGATTTTGGTGGGGAGACTATTGCTCTAGAGTAACCCCACCCTCTCGGCCACAGAAGTGGAAGTCAAAGTCCATTGGCACAGAAACTCATACAATACACACCTAATGAGAAGAGTGAATGCTCAGCTCCAGGTGAACTCAAAAATATTTCCTACTTTCAAATTTCCTGGAAAAAAGTAAATGCTCCTTATATATATATATATATATCAAAAATTTAAAAAAAGAATAATGCATGTTTGTTAAAAGATGCTGTTAAAACTAATGTCATATATTTCCCCAAACATATTAAAATCTTTATCTAAAATATATGACGTTTTCTGTGGAAAGAAAAATCAAATACCTGTCCATATGTTATGCTTTGTGAATAACAAATGCACATCCTACTCAAACATTCCACAGAAATGTCTCTTACGATTATCTGTTGTGTCAAACCTTTGTTTGCTTTTTGCCACACAAAAGAAGTCTGAATGTTTGGAAAACATCAATTCTGTCATCTGCTCCAAGTTGCTGGGCAACTTTACAGACAGAAGAAGTAGTAAGCCTGAAATCAACCCTCGAACCCCATACTCAGCACAAACAAAGGTTATTTGCATCCTAAATGCAAAAATGCAAGATCCAAGTGTCTGCAACAGTTATTTCCTTGTAGAATTCACTCACTCCTACTCCTAGGTTGATTCCAAAAGCTACTTTTTTTATGGAAAGTTCTCTGAACATATCGTCCAGGTTTTCCTTACAATCTCATTGTACTCCGAGAAGGACAAGGAGATCAAATTAAACAGCAGTCCTGGACAATTTCTCCGTAGACATATCAAGAGTCACTATTTCCAAGTCTTTTCTTGTCTTCTCTGCTCCCCTTGCTAGTTCCTGAAGGATGTGGGATCTAGATTACACAAGAGTCACTATTTCCAAGTCTTTCCTTGCCTTCTCTGCTCCCCTTGCTAGTTCCTGAAGGATGTGGGATCTAGATTACACAAGAGTCACTATTTCCAAGTCTTTCCTTGCCTTCTCTGCTCCCCTTGCTAGTTCCTGAAGGATGTGGGATCTAGATTACACAAGAGTCACTATTTCCAAGTCTTTCCTTGCCTTCTCTGCTCCCCTTGCTAGTTCCTGAAGGATGTGGGATCTAGATTACACAAGAGTCACTATTTCCAAGTCTTTCCTTGCCTTCTCTGCTCCCCTTGCTAGTTCCTGAAGGATGTGGGATCTAGATTACACAAGAGTCACTATTTCCAAGTCTTTCCTTGTCTTCTCTGCTTCCCTTGCTAGTTCCTGAAGGATGTGGGATCTAGATTACACACGAAATAGTCTCCCCAATCCACCCAAAGCAGAAATACACTAAAAAATCTTGATCAGCAGATTCTGATAGATTTCAGTCTTTCACAAACAATACATAAAAGCTGCAAGACACAGCAGTTTACGACATGCAAGAAGACAGCCAGCAACTATCCACATGTTATGCGTCGGTATGATCATCAGTATGATGTTGAGTATGTCAGCATACAGCATTGCACTCCAACAAGAATAAAGAGAAAAGAATGGACTTGCACATGCAGGGTCCAGTGGTGATGAATGGGGTTTTATATATCATATCAGCCTCTCTGTAGGCTATGTACAGTGTCACAGAAACTCCATTCACATCAATGAGAGGAAGCCAAGAGCAGGTATTTGTCATGCTGTATGCCACAGTGAATGCTGAGAAATAGGAAATCTCAGCTCCACAACTTGCAACACAATCTCAACAAATCCAGAGATGAATTAGTACCTGTCCCAGCTCTTGCCCGAGTAGTTTCTGCCTTTGCAAAGGAAGGAAAGCAACATGGGGGTTGACATCTTTTCATTCAACATGCAGCACTGGATGTTTATTCAGATATAGGAGAGACTGCTAGTTGAAAATGAGTCGATAGGGAATGTTGGGCCAGTGGGGTGGTTGATGGACATCCAGGTTGCGGTCGAAGTTCATCTGGAGTGCGGTCTCCATACCATGGATCATGGCCGCTCCTTGGCCATACAGTCTGCGCATCTGCGACGTGCGCAGAGCCCCAGGGCGTTCCTTGGGAGCTTCCACTGTAGGCTGAACTGTGTCCTCCACTGCAACCAAGCCAATGAGGCAGAGACATGATACAGGATGCGGATGGGAGCTGTTTTGAAACGCACGACACATGTAAGTTCTGACATGTGTCACTCACAACATAACTTATATGAAAATGTCATCATGGAGTGTGACAGAGGGAGAAAATAAAATTCAGGCATTTTCTTTTCACTCCAGCATTCAATGCAGCTCAGTGGCCAGCAGTTTTGTTGCATTTGTATTTTACTCAATGATGATGCTGGTTGACTGGCTCGTTTGGTGTCAGGCTGAGCTGAATGAGACAGTTTCCCCCATAGCTTTCAACCTTCTTCTGACTGAGAACAGAGCTACATGCTCACTGAAATATGTCAGGCTGAGCTGAATGAGACAGTTTCCCCCATAGCTTTCAACCTTCTTCTGACTGAGAACAGAGCTACATGCTCACTGAAATATGTCAGGCTGAGCTGAATGAGACAGTTTCCCACATAGCTTTCAACCTTCTTCTGACTGAGAACAGAGCTACATGCTCACTGAAATATGTCAGGCTGAGCTGAATGAGACAGTTTCCCACATAGCTTTCAACCTTCTTCTGACTGAGAACAGAGCTACATGCTCATTGATTTATGTCAGGCTGAGCTGAATGAGAGGGTTATCCCCATAGCTTTCAACCTTCTTCTGACTGAGAACAGAGCTACATGCTCACTGAAATATGTCAGGCTGAGCTGAATGAGAGGGTTATCCCCATAGCTTTCAACCTTCTTCTGACTGAGAACAGAGCTACATGCTCACTGAAATATGTCAGGCTGAGCTGAATGAGACAGTTTCCCACATAGATTTCAACCTTCTTCTGACTGAGAACAGAGCTACATGCTCATTGATTTATGTCAGGCTGAGCTGAATGAGAGGGTTATCCCCATAGCTTTCAACCTTCTTCTGACTGAGAACAGAGCTACATGCTCACTGAATTACGTCAGGCTGAGCTGAATGAGACGGTTTCCCACATAGATTTCAACCTTCTTCTGACTGAGAACAGAGCTACATGCTCATTGATTTATGTCAGGCTGAGCTGAATGAGAGGGTTATCCTCATAGCTTTCAACCTTCTTCTGACTGAGAACTGAGCTAGATGCTCACTGAAATATGGGGACTGCAGGCGGCGTTGGATGTAGTAAATCAAACAAGTGCAGGTAGAGTTGCTTCATAAAAGGGATAAACGTCAACATACTTTTTTTTACTTCATTGTTTACTTCAACATCTTCATCAGGCATAAAACATCAGATTGGCTGTACAGAATGGTGCTGAAATCCAAACACAGTTTTATGCCAGATGAAGACTTTAAAAAATTGCATTGATGTTCATTTATTTCATAAAGTGACTCTTCCCACTGTGATGCCCTTTTTGAATGAATTACTAGGACTAGTATCTACTGACAATGTTTCTTCCCTGCCTATGGTTTCTTCTTTACCACCACATCCCGTAGCCTACAGCACTGTAAGCCTTTCTCTTGCAAGAGTCCTGGCTGTCGAGCTTGTTTAAGAGATAATGTTTACTTTTCACAAGTGAAATACCTTGGAATTGTAGAAGCTGGTTATTTCCCCCAGATGTCTGTTGTTGAGATAATTCTGGGTGATTATAAATATGAGAGAACTGGATGTGGCTTTAAATCTGATTGAATACAGCTGTCAATGTGTGTTACATTTAAAACAAGAAGAATATGCGAGATTTCCTTTCCTGAGGTCTGGAGCTGAAGCATAACTCTACTGGAGGAAGAGTGTTTACGTGTATTTAGAGGTACCATGCTGAGTGTTATAAAACACTCACAATTCTCTCCACAGCAAACTTGTTTACACATTAGCAACAACCGAAGATATCACCTGCTTTTCCCATCCATAAGATAAGTCAACAAATAAAAACCGCTGGCGCTGAACCTCCAGGTTTTGGCATTAAAATAAAAATTTTAAAAAGACCGGGTTCGAACCCGCAACCTCTCGAGAAAAGAGGGGGGAAAAACACACACACACAAAAACAAAAAAAACCAGGTCGGGTTCGAACCCACAACCTCTCAATAAAAGAGAGAGAAAAAAAGTTTCAGCGCAGAATCGAACCTGGTCATGCATGACCAAGAGTCCAACGCTCTACCAGCTGAGCCATTAGAGAATTGATATGACGGAGTGTTTGTAAAGGATTTATAATGTTCTTTTCCCTAAACCCCCTTGCAAGCTATCGGCCCAGGATACAATCGACCATATATTTTAAACATGATGGATAGGTTCCGGAAGGTCCTATTATGACATGTTTTGTTTTGCTTTGGCATGTCATAGACGCTGAATTAACACTCACACAGTCACACAGAGGAGGAGGTGTATTATATAGATGTTTACCCCAGACATGTGCATTGCAGCATTCGTACTCATTCACGCACAATAATAATAATAATAATAATAATAATAATAATAATAATAATAATAATAATACAGACTACTTATACGCCCATACCTTCCCTAATAGGCAAGCTCATGGCGTTTACAATGAAAAGTCTACATTCATACAAAGCATTCCAACACTCGCACACTGCACAGTTGAAACAAAAAACTAAAAAGCGTTTTAGTTTTAGTAGGAAAAGATAACTCTGTTTGACCAAACTGGCTATTCCGTCAATTGAAATCTCGGGGGGGGGGGGGGGGGGGGGGGGGGGGGGGGGGGGTGGGGGGGGTGTTTCGAGTTTACGACCTACATAAATCAATTTCTTTTCAAACCTCGAATCTGAAAATTTGATACATTCAATCGGACCTAACTTCCAGTAAGTGTGCAAAATGCCAAGTACATCTGTCCAGTAGTTTTTGAGAAATCAGCCGTAAAGTCGGGACAGAGAGACAGACATGCACATAAAAATCACACATTTTGCAATTTCGCCATTCCATCAATCCACTATTTAGGGAGGTGCTTTAGAGTTTACGACCTTAAAAAACCACTTTCTTTTCAAGTCTCGATTCTGAAAATTTGATACATTCAATCGGACCTAACTTCCAGTAAGTGCAAAATGTCAGTGAAATCCGTCCAGTAGTTTTTGAGAAATCAGCCGTTAAGTCGGGACAGACACACAGACACGTAAAGTCTGTAGGACCTCCAGTAAACCTGGAGGGATAAATATACCCGTTACAAAACTTCAATATAATGCATCATTCTATCAAAGAGCAAAAGCAACATAGTTGTTGTCATTGTGGGTAAATGTCTCATGAAATAATAGAATTTCAAGGTTTTGTCAGTCAATACAACAAGATATGCACACATAAATATGAATCATTGTCCTCATTTTCTAGGAATAGAGCAATGAACTTACCAGCTTCCATGTCGATAAACTTTTCATGTGCAGGTTTCTCGTCTTCTTTCTTCTTGGCAGCATCTGTTGGGAATAAGATGTAAAAGAATGAGTGTCACTCACTCTGAACATTAGAAACAAGAAGGGCAAAGCCCATACGACTCACATGCTTGACCTTGACCTTTACATGACCTTGACCTTCAGGTGACCTTCAAGGTCAAGGTCAAACAACTAAACCTACCAATGACATCATACACTAAGAAATGCTTTACACATTTTTCCTACCAAAATACATGTGACCTTGACCCAAGGTCAAGGTCATCCAAGGTCATGCAACACAAGCTGTTAATTCAAGACATAGGAAGCACAATGGTGCTTATTGGCACTTTCTACCATGAGATATGGTCACTTTTAGTGGTTCACTACCCCATTTTGGTCACATTTCATAAGGGTCAAAGTGACCTTGACCTTGATGATATGTGACCAAATGTGTCTCATGATGAAAGTATAACATGTGCCCCACATAATTATTAAGTTTGAAACAGTTATCTTCCATAGTTCAGGGTCAAGGTCACTTCAAAATATGTATACAATCCAACTTTGAAGAGCTCCTGTGACCTTGACCTTGAAGCAAGATCAACCAAACTGGTATCAAAAGATAGGGCTTACTTTGCCCTATATACCATATATAGGTCAGGTATCCAATCTCAAAAACTTTAGAGAAAATTGAGAAAATGTGAAAAATGACTGTTTTTTAGACAACAGTTATGGCCCCTGCGACCTTGACCTTGAAGCAAGGACAAGTCACTGTGTATGTTTTTTGAGGCCTTGTCATCATACACCATCATGCCAAATTGGGTGTTGATAGACTTAATAGTCTCCGAGAAAAATCCAACGTTAAAGTTTTTCACGGACGCCCGGACGCCCGGACGGACGACAAGGGTGAGTACATAGACTCACTTTTGCTTCGCATGTGAGTCAAAAATTAACTGAACTAAGGAGTGATCCCGGGCAAACCCCACTCAAAATTGACTGTCAGCTGGTGGTTGGTCAGTGTGTGTGAGTGTGTGTGCGTGTGTGTGTGCATGTATGTGTGTGTGTGCATGTGCATGCATGTGTGTGTGTATGTGTGTGTGTAAGTGTGTGTGTCTGTGTGTGCGTGTCTGAGTGTGTGTGTGCGTGCATGTGTGTACATGCGCACGCATGTGAATGTGTGCATGTGTGTTCGTTTGTGTGAGTGTGTATGTGTGTGTGTGTGGGTGTATTTGTGTGTGCATGTGTGTGTGTGTATTAGTGTGTGTGTGCATGCTTGTATGTGTGTGTGTGCATGTGCATGCATGTGTGTGAATGTGTGTGTGTATGTGTGTGTATACGTGTGTGTCTGTGTGTGTGTGTGTGTGTGTGTGTGTGTGTGTGTGTGTGTGTGTGTGTGTGTGAGTGTGTGAGTGTGTGTGTGAGTAAGAGAGAGGGTATGTTTGTTTCTTGTTTACTAACCAACAAGAACAACAAAACTTGGCACATCTCACCTCTCTCTTGTCTGAACCTTTGTGTTTCTGCGTAGAAAGCCACCAGCTCTTCTGAGATCAGCATCTCATACTCCTCCGAATCTGACTCTGCACTTCCTTCCTCTATCATGGAAGATGACTCCTCTGTTGACATTTCAGATCCTGTTGACAGACAAGTCAAACACATTTTCAGGTACACTTTAAACAGAGAGCACAAGAACACCTTCTTTTGACAAGCTTTCATTTCATCAATTACAAAAAGGTCTCCATTAATTAATTGATCTTCTTTTGCTCCTTGTGTGTATACACTGATAAGGATGGAGGTTCTTCAAAGCATGCATATTTCAAGGATATATACATAAGATAGGCAACATCCAACACTAAGTACTGAAAAAGATTAACATATTTTAACCTAAAGATGAATGATTTGTAAACATTCCTATATTACACACTATTTGAGCAAATACATACACGCATGAAAGACAACATCTAAACAGTCATATAAGAAAAATAATTATTAAAAAAATAAATGTTCAGTCTGTTCTTGCTACTAAAAAAAACATACATTTGAAAGATGAGACACATATAATTTTCTTTTCCACATGTCATTCTAACTATTCATTAAAATATAACAAATCCCATACCAGAAGACTGAGAAGTACTCACAATTGAATGAAGAACAAATTTGTGTCATTGTTTAAAGAAAAAGTTTTTGCAGAATTTTTGGGGTACTTTTTTAAAAACAATTCTCGACCTTCGCTCCTCATCACTCGTGGCATATGCCGTGACTAGCAGGCTTGGCCCAGTCATGATCTCACAGCCT
>JAWQFJ010003739.1:22500-72395 GCA_034096865.1 Theodoxus fluviatilis
CATTTATAATCCTTAGGGGACTGGGGAATGAAACATGTGAATGACTTACAGGACCTAATTAATTCAGCTTGCAAGTAATATGCTTATTCATGAGCCAGGTCACCTACATGCTAAATTCAAAATGTATTAATATGTATGGTGTTAGTTTCTTAGAAGCATTTTAGACTTTAATTTCTTTCTCGAGCAAAAACTACATGGAGAGTTTCTAAACCTAGTTGGAAATGCTGCCACGATTATTTTTGACTCACATGCGAAGCAAAAGTGAGTCTATGTACTGAGCCGTGTCGTCCGTCCGTCCGTCCGTCCGGGCGTCCGTCCGTCCGGGCGTAAAAAACTTAAACGTTGGATTTTTCTCGGAGACTATTAAGTCTATCAACACCAAATGTGGCATGATGGTGTATGATGACAAGGCCTCAAAAAACATACATAGTGACTTGACCTTGCTTCAAGGTCAAGGTCACAGAAGCCATAAATGTGGTCTCAAAAACAGTCATTTTTCACATTTTCCCAATTTTCTCCCACGTTATTGAGAATGGCGACCTTAGCTACAAGTGGTATATAGGTCAAAGCAAGCCCTATCTTTTGATACCAGTTTGGTTGACCTTGCTTCAAGGTCAAGGTCACAGGAGCTCTTCAAAGTTGGATTGTATACATATTTTGAAGTGACCTTGACCCTGAACTATGGAAGATAACTGTTTCAAACTTAATAATTATTTGGGGCACATGTTATACTTTCATCATGAGACACATTTGTTCACATATCATCAAGGTCAAGGTCACTTTGACCCTTATGAAATGTGACCAAAATGGGGTAGTGAACCACTAAAAGTGACTATATCTCATAGTAGAAAGTGCCAATAAGCACCATTGTGCTTCCTATGTCTTGAATTAACAGCTTTGTGTTGCATGACCTTGGATGACCTTGACCTTGGGTCAAGGTCATATGTATTTTGGTAGGAAAAATGTGTAAAGCATTTCTTAGTGTATGATGTCATTGGTAGGTTTAGTTGTTTGACCTTGACCTTGAAGGTCACCTGAAGGTCAAGGTCATATAAAGGTCAAGGTCAAGCATGTGAGTCGTATGGGCTTTGCCCTTCTTGTTTAGATACAGAACTGAATTGATTTTAATACATTGCCCTGTTATTCTATAGAAGAAAAAAAACCTATGCTGATATGGAAGGTGTACAGTCTCTCTCTCTCTCTCTCTCTCTCTCTCTCTCTCTCTCTCTCTCTCTCTCTCTCTCTCTCTCTCTCTCTCTCTCTCTCTCTCTCCCTCCCTCCCTCCCTCCCTCCCTCCCTCCCTCCCTCCCCTGGATTGCATCCATAATCATGTTTCTCTCATATCATTTTATAGTAAGCATGTGCACAGCGATGAAGAGGGAAAATAGGTCATATCTGTTGGCTGACTTTTTACATGTAGTTGTATTTGTCATGGTGATGCCTGTAGATAGGCTTACATGAATGAGGTTCTTACTGCTATCAAAAGTCTTTTGATTTCTTGGTGCTCATTGCTATGGTAACCCCTGGCATTCCCCACACCACAATAATTTTGTTGATGGTCAGTGCCAATCTATCTGCAGGAGGTGTATTGATTCTAGATGATAGCGGATCATCTGCTGTTGGCTGCAGGCTCTACTGGGCAGTCTGTGTAATTATGGCTCAGTCAGGAGGAATGAGAGCCTGCCATCTTTGAAGGAAAATTATGTCCCATTAAATAAATCCAACAGGGCAGGCATGCCTCCAGGACCAACTTGCCTGGCAGTGGCAGATAGTTGCAGTGCCTTGCATGTGCAGAGCTGTTGTGAGGGACTTGTGGAGGCTTGCAGACTGCAGATAGTTGCAGTGCCTTGCATGTGCAGAGCTGTTGTGAGGGACTTGGTGGAGGCTTGCAGACTGCAGATAGTTGCAGTGCCTTGCATGTGCAGAGCTGTGGAGAGGGACTTGGTGGAGGCTTGCAGACTGCAGATAGTTGCAGTGCCTTGCATGTGCAGAGCTGTGGAGAGGGACTTGGTGGAGGCTTGCAGACTGCAGATAGTTGCAGTGCCTTGCATGTGCAGAGCTGTGGAGAGGGACTTGGTGGAGGCTTGCAAACTGCAGATAGTTGCAGTGCCTTGCATGTGCAGAGCTGTGGAGAGGGACTTGGTGGAGGCTTGCAAACTGCAGATATTTGCAGTGCCTTGCATGTGCAGAGCTGTGGAGAGGGACTTGGTGGAGGTTGCAGACTGCAGATAGTTGCAGTGCCTTGCATGTGCAGAGCTGTTGTGAGGGACTTGTGGAGGCTTACAGACTGCAGATAGTTGCAGTGCCTTGCATGTGCAGAGCTGTGGAGAGGGACTTGGTGGAGGCTTGCAAACTGCAGATATTTGCAGTGCCTTGCATGTGCAGAGCTGTGGAGAGGGACTTGGTGGAGGTTGCAGACTGCAGATAGTTGCAGTGCCTTGCATGTGCAGAGCTGTTGTGAGGGACTTGTGGAGGCTTGCAGACTGCAGATAGTTGCAGTGCCTTGCATGTGCAGAGCTGTGGAGAGGGACTTGGTGGAGGCTTTGCAGACTGCAGATAGTTGCAGTGCCTTGCATGTGCAGAGCTGTGGAGAGGGACTTGGTGGAGGCTTGCAAACTGCAGATAGTTGCAGTGCCTTGCATGTGCAGAGCTGTGGAGAGGGACTTGGTGGAGGCTTGCAAACTGCAGATAGTTGCAGTGCCTTGCATGTGCAGAGCTGTGGAGAGGGACTTGGTGGAGGCTTTGCAGACTGCAGTGAGTTACAGTGCCTTGCATGTGCAGAGCTGTGGAGGGGGACTTGGTGGAGGCTTGCAGACTGCAGATAGTTGCAGTGCCATTGCATGTGCAGAGCTGTGGAAAGGGACTTGTGGAGGCTTGCAGACTGCAGATAGTTGCAGTGCCTTGCATGTGCAGAGCTGTGGAAAGGGACTTGTGGAGGCTTGCAGACTGGAAAACTGCTTCAGTAGATTGCACTGTGTGGTGGTCTGGCTCTCATGAAGTAATTTTATAGGTCTCTTTGTGTCTGTCACTTAGTAAATTTGTCTGGCTGCCTGCCTGCCTGCACATGTGTGTGTGTGTGTGTGTGTGTGTGTGTGTGTGTGTGTGCGCGCATGCATGCGTGTGTTTGTGTGTGTATCTGTATGCATATATGTGTGTGTTTGTGTGTGTGTGTCTGTCTGTCTGTCTGTCTATATACATGTATGCATGTGTAAGACTCTGTCTGTCTGCCTGCCTGCCTATGTGCATGTGACTGTGTATGTGCATGCAGCTGTCTGTCTGTCTGTCTGTCTGTCTGTCTGTCTGCCTGCCCATTAGCCATGCTTGGGCTCATGTCATAGCACTGGAAGTATGGACAGATGAAGGTAATGACACACTATCTTAGCATTTTCAGAGTGCCATTATGACAGGGTGGACATGTATTGATGGAAAGTGCAATTTGTTGTCTCTCATTTTTGACTCAACCCTACAATTCCTTAGAGAATGGTTCAACTGCCTTGGTGCTTAGATGCTAATACATGTGAGAACAAGTAACTTCAGATAGCTTTTTTGCAGATAGCATTGACGTTACTTGTACTCATGGTACACTTACTGGGACACCAAGTGATGGGACAGGTAGAAGTCTAGTAATTAAAAGAAAATGTCTGTACATCACTAAAGACCTGTCTGCAAGCAAGATCTTTCCTTTCGTTTTTTGCACCATTTGTAAACATCACTGAGGCGGGACTAGACCAGCATGTGTGTCTGCCGTCTCCTGAGTGCAGGCTGTGCCATGTTGCTTCAGAAAGCAGAGGCTTACAAAGGAGGCAGTGGAGATCATGGTACAGAAGTCTAGCTGAAAGCTGCCTGATCTGGGGCTATAGAAGTACAGTCTTAGCAGGCAGTTGGCAATGGCACTGTCATGAACTAGCGGAGAAGAAATTGGATGTATAAGGGCATTTATATTTAACCCATAATCTGTCATCATAATTACAAAATCAGGACTGCTTGACTGTCAGTGTTACTTAAAAAGAAAAGAAAATCAAGGTGAAGACACCAGCCTTTTATTTTTTGCACAAACCCTTCAAAATACCCTACAAAATGGAGCAAAACTTATACCAGAAGCACTCACAAATAAACAGATTAAATCCATGTCATTGTTTTTGAGAAAATTGCAATGCTGAATGCTTACTGGCAACTGCAAAGCATATGCCAAGACTAGCAGGCTTGATCCAATCTTGACCTTATTGCATATGCTGAGACTATCAGAGCAAGGGTTAAGGGTAGATATCAAAGCTACTGAACTCTTTAAGCTTCAGTTAGAGTGTGATTAAACTGAAGTGGGTGAGTGTGTAGTGGTGTGTGTGGGTTGTGTGTGTGTGTAGTGTGGTGTGTGTGTGTAGTGTGGTGTGTGTGTGTGTGAGTATGTGTGTATGTGTGTGTTTGTTTTTTCTGTGTGTGGTGTGTGTGTGTGCGAGTGTGTGGTGTGTGTGTGTGTGTGTGTGTGTGTGTGTGTGTGTGTGTGTGTAGTGTAGTGTAGTGTAGCGTGTGTGTGTGTGTGTGTGTGTGTGTGTGTGTGTGTGTGTGTGTGTGTGTGTGTGTATGTGTGTGTGTGTGTATGTGTGTGTATGTGTTTGTGTGTGTGTGTGTGTGTGTGTGTGTGTGTGTGTATGTGTGTGTGTGTGTGTGTGTGTGTGTGTGTGTAGTGTGTGTGTGTGTGTTTGCAGTGCAAGTCAGAGATAATTGCCTTTAGTCTTAAAGATTGATCTTGTACTCATGCAAGCCTGAATGCTGTGATCACTTCTAATAATGGAATCCTAACAAAGGATACTGTGATCTGCCTCACTCATCTTACAATTAGTGTCATCGTTATGCCACAAGGTGGGATTTGCATCACTGCATTCCTGTGAGGGTGTGCCCTGTTACTGTTCACGGACAGTCTCCAATTTCCTATTCACCTCACTCAGCCAACAAATTGCCCTATTCTCTGTGCAAGGGTAGTTTTTGCATCCACTGTAGTGCGTCCATTCTAGAACAGGGTTGAGTGCATGGGCTCTTTGTGGCAAGGCTGTCCAAAGTGACTGGCTGGTGGGGACTTTCAAACACACTGTATGCGTTGATGTTGGCTGTTCTGTCAGAACTCTTCATTTTGACATCCAGACCTGGCCACTGTCTATCTCCCTTTGATGTCAAGTGTTCTGGTTAAAAAAGTTCCAGTGTAGAAATGCATTGGAAAGCATTCATAACAGCACAGCATTTCGAGGAGGCAAAGTCAAATTTTACTAGTAACTCTGTATTCATGTTGGCAGATACTGCTTGTAAGCTTCAATGATATACTGTAGAGAATTATGTTCCGAGACTTATTAAAGTGTTATGCAGTGACAATCAGTATCAAGTGATGTGTATGTGTTATTTTTGGGGGGGTCTGGTTTAGGATTACAGGTTTGTGTCTGAATATTTATATAACCAGGCGGATGCTCATCGTCATTGTCATCGTCACAGTCATCATTGCAGTCATCGTCGTCATCATCATCATCATCATCATCATCATCATCATCATGATGGCCATTGTCATCCATGTTGTCTTGCTTGGCATCAAAGTTGTGAACACACTTAAATTTACATTTTTCAGTGAACCTGAGTAGGGGCAGCTGTTCAGACTATATTGCAGCATGACAACGTATAGAGTGTTCATATAGGTGTCTGACTCATTCTGTACCTTGTTTATGCACACTATTTTGGACAGACTTGTCTAACCAGCATGGGGATCTGTTCTTCTGTTTTTGCAGACGCACCATATTGAGAGAATGAGAAAGAATGGTGTTGATAGCCAGCGTAGCAGTTAGCTGGCTATTTTTTTCTGAGGGTTAACCACAAGTACTGGTTCTTCAGCAGAGCTGCATGCCCAAGCAATTGCTTGATCCAGCCCGTTGCCCCAACTGATGGCCATAATGTTTTTTTTACGTGACACACACATTGATTGGAGGGGGGCCATGGATTGTGTCCCACAGAACCCTCAGTCCCAGCATGCCAGAGACCTGGTGTGTGGCAAGCCAGTTCCTGTAGGAGACCAGGGCTGGGTGGCTGTTTTCTCCTGACTGTCCATACTGCAGTCTGTGTGTTGAGTTACTGCAATCTTCACTGCTTGAGCCGTTCTTGAGATGGATTTTGACAATGATGATGCCTTCTACTATGAGAGAGCTGAGGACTGTCTCTGCCATGCACACACAGACTCTGCCTATTGCATGTCAGTCTCAGGTATGACAGTTGTCTTCAGCATTGACTCATCTTGTCGTAATAGTCATGACATCATTGGGTCCTCCCACATCAAGAGATAGTATTAGAAAATCAGCTGAATTTTCAATGATATCCATCCCTGACTGTTGGATGAAATTGTGTAATTAATCTTAAAATCTTGTCTGTTTGACCTTAGGATGAAATTTTGACCTTAGGATGAAATCGTGTCATTTTAAACTCTTTTCTGTTCTGGCTGTTTTGATGTGAAGATGACGAGGGGTTTCTGTGTTCACTGTATTGTAGTATCCTTCCTTTGTGTATAGTTTTCAAAAGAGGTAGATGGGCATGATAATGAAGGTTTATGAAATCCATGGACCTTACCAATGACTTATGTATCAGTATTGTTATGATTATGATTATACCAGGGGTGGGTGGGATATGTGTGTGTGTGCATGTGTGTGTGTGTGTGTGTGTGTGTGTGTGTGTGTGTGTTTGTGTGAGTGTGTAGATAATTAAGAATATTCTGAACTGTTAGGCCCCCCAAAACAGTTGTGGCTGAGGTAACGTGTCCCTACACACACAAACGCAGGGTCAGAAGGTCAGCCTTTTTTTCTCTCTCCTCTTTAAAAGAGGCTTGACTGAACATAAACCAAACTCTTTCAATGTAAAGGCTGTAAAAAATGTTTAATAGTGGATTCCGTGAGTGCTCATTGGATATTGAAGATGGGACATAATGCAGTTTAATTTGTTACAGTAATTTCATTATTTTCTTTCTTGCCTTTTTTTTTCTTTTCTTTTTTTCATAATTAGAAAAATGTTTAGGGTCAGCAGAAAGAAACAGGGTCAGTTGGGTTACCATAACCACAAGTTTTTTCCTCTTATGTTTATACTGGTATGTTCAGTAAGCATCTGGTGAAAGATGATTGCTGGTTTTACAGTCAGTGCATATCACTGTATTGCCTGTTCAGAGATGGTATTGCAAGGTATCTTATTTGTAATGAGTCCTTATACTTTGATGTTAGCAAATTCTCAAACTGCCCCGATTTTCTGCACCTCTTGTATCCCTTGCCTACAGCCCAAGCTTCTTGAGAATTAGGAATGAGCTCTGGTCTTTTGTTCTGATGTTGGTTGGATCTTGAAATTAATGGCAAAGGGGCAGAAAGCTTGTGACCATGTAACCTGTGAAAATCTGCCTTCAACTAATATCGTCAGTGGATACATAATCAAACAATCACCCAGAAACTAGTTTTTCCATATTTTGTTTCAGTGAAAAGAACAGACGCTCAAGCATAATTTTACTTCATAGAATTTCAACCATGCCATTTGCACAAATTTACTAGGTTTTTTATGACACTGGCATATTCATCATGATATGTCAACCTGGAATTAATCCTCTTTTTTTCCCCTGCATTTTTAGTTGTAGCAAATAGCAATGCAATTTTTTAACAGTGCTTGGAGCTGATGCCGATGACATTGAATAAATGAATGAAAGTATCAGCCATTTGTAGGCTATGTAAGGCCATTGACCTAAGAAATCAAGAACTAGTGAGAGTAAGAGCAAGTCAAGTCCTGGAGTGCGTTCAAGATAGATATGTGACGTCACATGATCCTAATTGGGTAATTCAGGATGGTGGTGCACCAAGTACATTTTGCCACTCTCACATTCTCTGAGCTCCATGCTCCATAAACAGATCACACTGAGCAGTGATCACAGCTGTTCTGATGGGGCTCTGAATAAACTCATTCATTCATTTGTTCATTTGTTCAAAGCTCCATGAGTGACTGATTTTCATGCACCTCCCTCTGTGGCATCCATCTTGGATGCACTTTCGGTTTCCCTGGTTATTCACCTTTACCAATCGCAGATGGAGATGTGATGTCTTACTGTAACTCCCTACCCACAGGGGGAGATGTGATGTCTTACTGTAACTCCCTACCCACAGAGGGAGATGTGATGTCTTACTGTAACTCCCTACCCACAGAGGGAGATGTGATGTCTTACTGTAATTCCCTACCCACAGGGGGAGATGTGATGTCTTACTGTAACTCCCTACCCACAGGGGGAGATGTGATGTCTTACTGTAACTCCCTACCCACAGGGGGAGATGTGATGTCTTACTGTAACTCCCTACCCACAAGGGGAGATGTGATGTCTTACTGTAACTCCCTACCCACAGGGGAGATGTGATGTCTTACTGTAACTCCCTACCCACAGGGGGAGATGTGATGTGTTACTGTAACTCCTACCCAGAGGGAGATGTGATGTTTACTGTACTCCTACCCCAGGGGAGATGTGATGTCTTACTGTAACTCCCTACCCACAGAGGGAGATGTGATGTCTTACTGTAACTCCCTACCCACAGAGGGAGATATGATGTCTTACTGTAACTCCCTACCCACAGAGGGAGATGTGATGTCTTACTGTAACTCCCTACCCACAGAGGGAGATGTGATGTCTTACTGTAACTCCCTACCCACAGGGGGAGATATGATGTCTTACTGTAACTCCCTACCCACAGAGGGAGATGTGATGTCTTACTGTAACTCCCTACCCACAGGGGAGATGTGATGTCTTACTGTAACTCCCTACCCACAGGGGAGATGTGATGTCTTACTGTAACTCCCTACCCACAGGGGAGATGTGATGTCTTACTGTAACTCCCTACCCACAGGGGAGATGTGATGTCTTACTGTAACTCCCTACCCACAGGGGAGATGTGATGTCTTTCTGTAACTCCCTACCCACAGAGGGAGATGTGATGTCTTACTGTAACTCCCTACCCACAGGGGGAGATGTGATGTCTTACTGTAACTCCCTACCCACAGGGGGAGATGTGATGTCTTACTGTAACTCCCTACCCACAGAGGGAGATGTGATGTCTTACTGTAACTCCCTACCCACAGAGGGAGATGTGATGTCTTACTGTAACTCCCTACCCACAGAGGGAGATGTGATGTCTTACTGTAACTCCCTACCCACAGAGGGAGATGTGATGTCTTACTGTAACTCCCTACCCACAGAGGGAGATGTGATGTCTTACTGTAACTCCCTACCCACAGGGGGAGATGTGATGTCTTACTGTAACTCCCTACCCACAGAGGGAGATGTGATGTCTTACTGTAACTCCCTACCCACAGGGGGAGATGTGATGTCTTACTGTAACTCCCTACCCACAGGGGAGATGTGATGTCTTACTGTAACTCCCTACCCACAGAGGGAGATGTGATGTCTTACTGTAACTCCCTACCCACAGAGGGAGATGTGATGTCTTACTGTAACTCCCTACCCACAGAGGGAGATGTGATGTCTTACTGTAACTCCCTACCCACAGAGGGAGATGTGATGTCTTACTGTAACTCCCTACCCACAGAGGGAGATGTGATGTCTTACTGTAACTCCCTACCCACAGAGGGAGATGTGATGTCTTACTGTAACTCCCTACCCACAGGGGGAGATGTGATGTCTTACTGTAACTCCCTACCCACAGAGGGAGATGTGATGTCTTACTGTAACTCCCTACCCACAGAGGGAGATGTGATGTCTTACTGTAACTCCCTACCCACAGGGGGAGATGTGATGTCTTACTGTAACTCCCTACCCACAGAGGGAGATGTGATGTCTTACTGTAACTCCCTACCCACAGAGGGAGATGTGATGTCTTACTGTAACTCCCTACCCACAGAGGGAGATGTGATGTCTTACTGTAACTCCCTACCCACAGAGGGAGATGTGATGTCTTACTGTAACTCCCTACCCACAGAGGGAGATGTGATGTCTTACTGTAACTCCCTACCCACAGAGGGAGATGTGATGTCTTACTGTAACTCCCTACCCACAGAGGGAGATGTGATGTCTTACTGTAACTCCCTACCCACAGGGGTAGATGTGATGTCTTACTGTAACTCCCTACCCACAGGGGAGATGTGATGTCTTACTGTAACTCCCTACCCACAGGGGGAGATGTGATGTCTTACTGTAACTCCCTACCCACAGAGGGAGATGTGATGTCTTACTGTAACTCCCTACCCACAGGGGGAGATGTGATGTCTTACTGTAACTCCCTACCCACAGAGGGAGATGTGATGTCTTACTGTAACTCCCTACCCACAGAGGGAGATGTGATGTCTTACTGTAACTCCCTACCCACAGGGGAGATGTGATGTCTTACTGTAACTCCCTACCCACAGGGGGAGATGTGATGTCTTACTGTAACTCCCTACCCACAGGGGAGATGTGATGTCTTACTGTAACTCCCTACCCACAGGGGAGATGTGATGTCTTACTGTAACTCCCTACCCACAGGGGAGATGTGATGTCTTACTGTAACTCCCTACCCACAGAGGGAGATGTGATGTCTTACTGTAACTCCCTACCCACAGGGGAGATGTGATGTCTTACTGTAACTCCCTACCCACAGGGGGAGATGTGATGTCTTACTGTAACTCCCTACCCACAGGGGGAGATGTGATGTCTTACTGTAACTCCCTACCCACAGGGGGAGATGTGATGTCTTACTGTAACTCCCTACCCACAGGGGGAGATGTGATGTCTTACTGTAACTCCCTACCCACAGGGGAGATGTGATGTCTTACTGTAACTCCCTACCCACAGGGGGAGATGTGATGTCTTACTGTAACTCCCTACCCACAGGGGAGATGTGATGTCTTACTGTAACTCCCTACCCACAGGGGAGATGTGATGTCTTACTGTAACTCCCTACCCACAGGGGAGATGTGATGTCTTACTGTAACTCCCTACCCACAGGGGAGATGTGATGTCTTACTGTAACTCCCTACCCACAGAGGGAGATGTGATGTCTTACTGTAACTCCCTACCCACAGAGGGAGATGTGATGTCTTACTGTAACTCCCTACCCACAGAGGGAGATATGATGTCTTACTGTAACTCCCTACCCACAGAGGGAGATGTGATGTCTTACTGTAACTCCCTACCCACAGAGGGAGATGTGATGTCTTACTGTAACTCCCTACCCACAGGGGGAGATATGATGTCTTACTGTAACTCCCTACCCACAGAGGGAGATGTGATGTCTTACTGTAACTCCCTACCCACAGGGGGAGATGTGATGTCTTACTGTAACTCCCTACCCACAGGGGAGATGTGATGTCTTACTGTAACTCCCTACCCACAGAGGGAGATGTGATGTGTTACTGTAACTCCCTACCCACAGGGGGAGATGTGATGTCTTACTGTAACTCCCTACCCACAGGGGGAGATGTGATGTCTTTCTGTAACTCCCTACCCACAGGGGGAGATGTAATCCCACAGAGGGAGATGTGATGTCTTACTGTAACTCCCTACCCACAGGGGGAGTGACACTATGAGCATGCCTTGTGGACACTGTGCTAAAGGCAGATATTCCTTTTCATGTATGCAGGTGAGAGGATGGTCAAGCAAACTGGTCTGCTGGCAGCGGGTTGCCAAATATGGAACAATGACAGCTGTGCGGCCAGTCGCGGCCGCTTTGCATACTCTGCCACACTTGCCATCTATGTCTTTGAGGTAATCAATGTCTTTGTGTTGGAAATGGAAGAGATATGCAGTACAGACTTTATCCTTGCATGATGTTGAGCTTTTCTGTTTGTGTTTTGAAAGGTCTTTGTGTAAGGGAGAAAAGGAAATCATGGACTGAGAGACTGCAGTGGACAATGTTCTGTCAGGAACCTAGATGGAACTACTTCCTGTTAGAGCACCTTGAACATCTGAATGTCTGTGTTCAGGTCATCAAACTCATGTGACCTTCCACCACAAAATGAGATGGAATTTCATCTAGCCTCATTCAGAAATAATTGGGCCAGAAAGAATGAGAGAGGTTTTATATTTGGATAGATTTTGAAATTCTATATCCATTTGTTTATAGAACAACATTGTGTTTTTCTGAACTGTCCATTGGCAACTATGCAGATGGTGAGCCAGCCCAATAAACTGTGTTCAAACTTGCCACCGTGATGACAACACTGCATTGCTTAAACTCTGAAACCCATTTTTCACAAAACATTATGTGAATGGGTCCCAGTTTTCAATAGCTCATAATGTTCATTGTCACTATTTCTCTCATTTTCAAACTTTGTTAGCTCAGCATTTTCAAAAGTGAGCATACATCTCATGATATGGTGGATGGTCATACATAATGGTTGCAATTTGTCATAATGGTATAGTATGCATTTTTTCATATTCATGACCGACTCTCATGCTTTCACACGAGTATGTACACATATATGTATGCACACACGCACACACACCGCACGCACGTACACACACATGCACTCACACACACACACTCATACACACACACACACACATACACTCCCACACACACACACTCACACACTCACACACATACACACGCACACATTAACGCACACACACACACACACACACACACACACACACACACACACACACACACACACACACACACACACACACTTGCACTCACACAGTTTCTCCTTGCAGGCAATGACTTTCTGCGCTGTATCAGAGTATTGCATGCACTGTGGCTAACAGGTCAGGCTTTCTATTGATGTCTCCACTTCAAACTGACAGTGAGTCTGCCCTGTCTTGCCTCCATGCCGATGCATGATTAATGTGAGAGAATGCTAGCCTGGCCATAAAGGCCCAATACCCTCTTTGGCTCAGTCTTTAACCCTACAACTGTTAAAGGGTACCAGCCAACATTTTGCCAGATTTCCTTTCCAGCTGTTGGTCCAGCTGAACTGTTGTTGACTGTTCTTGTTCTAATTTATCTAAAGCTTCAAAATTTCCAGCTGAAGTTTTGCTTGATGGAACAAGGGTTTAATTTGAGGGCCAGAGTAATTACTGAATGGGAAATTCAGCTGAAATAATGACCCTTTATTGTTTCTAAGGTTGAGGCACTGAAGCTCAAGTGTTAATGTAGGAAATGCTTAGTTAATCAGAAGCAGCCACAAGTGGAGTTGGTGGTTGTGGTGGTGCTTAGGCCAACAACAAAAAAGTTGAGGTTACGGTAACCCAACCGACTCCAAATTCGTTCATGAGAAAAAGGAAAGAAAAAATAAATCAATGGTAAATATGAACTGCATGCTGATCTATCTTTCCTGCCCTGTGAGAACTCAGAAAAATTAACAATTTAATTTTTTTTATGCACCTTCACTGAATCTTTCCCATTCTAAAAAAAGAGAAAAATGTAAAATCAGGCTGACCTATAGACCCTTTTTTTAAATCAATGAGACCGTAACCACATATTTTGTTTTGTTTGGTGGCCTTATTGATTGATTTGCAAAAGAATAACAGAAGGAAAGAGAGACATACCAGGAAGGTTTGCTAACACATCAGATGAGTCCAACCAGTTGACACCATAGACTGTTGACGTGTGAACATCTGATATGTGTTTGCCCTGCTTTTGAAATGGGAGAGATGAGAAGTTCAGACTTGCATAATTTCAGTGGCACTTTGGAAACATTTGAATAATGCGGAAAAGGAGGCCTGTGAATCAAGGATTGTTGAACCACTGGACATGTATATTGATGAATGACAGTATGGAATAACACAGATGATGAATATGAGGTAACTGATTATTCTAACCAGACCACATTCAAGCTAGGAGAATAAAGAAAAGTAACCACGGACATTCTGGAGGCAAGCCTACTTTATGCTGTTGCATGCTGATATGAAGTAAGGTTACTGAACAAACAAACTTGCATGCATATGCATATGTGCTAACACACACACATAAACACACACAAACACACACACACACACACACACACACACACACACACACACACACACACACACACACACACACACATATTCTCTTTCCCTGTCTCTCTGCCTCTGCCTCTCTCTCTCTCTCTCTCTCTCTCTCTCTCTCTCTCTCTCTCTCTCTCTCTCTCTCTCTCTCTCTCTCTCTCTCTCTCCCTCCCCTCCCTCCCTCCCTCCCTCCCTCCCTTCCTCCCTCCCTCCCTCCCTCCCTCCCACCCTACCCCCCTAATATTTTTACTAATTAAACAGAACAGCCAACTTAACTTCCAATTTCACAAATAGGGCGGCATTGTAAAATGGGCCCTTGACACCTGTTCACACCTTGCTTGTCTTTCCTGCAGCTGGACACCTGCTACAATGAGTACCAGCTGGTCTCTATCATGTCTGAACATAAGCGGACCATCACCGCTCTGGCATGGAGTCCACATGACCCAGATGTCTTTGCCACAGCCAGTCAGGATGGATTGCTCATTGTGTGGAACGTGGCAGAGCAACGTGTCATTGCTTCCTTGAGTAACACTCAGGGAGTGCCGAAGGCGATTGGGTGGTGTTTCCATGACAACTTTGGAGTGGGCTTCATCAGTGAGAAGGGCCCGCTCCACCTATGGTCCTACAAGACCCAGAACCCTGTGGTAGTCAAGGAAGCCAGTGGATTTACGCAGGAAGTGTGCAATTTCCGGTGGCACCACCACCAGCTGAACAAAGTGGTGTTTGGTCATGTTGATGGAAGCCTGTCTGTCATTACCATGGGTGAGTGGTGGTGTGGTGGAAGATGTGTGCAGGAAGTTGTGACGATAAGTTTCTTTCCAGAGATGGGTTTCCCAGAAGCAAGCCTAATGTATCATATGATGTGATCCTCTTGCAGGAGTAGAGATGAGTTTTATTTCAAAAGATGTATTGAAAAAAAGGTTGAGAGATGAGCGCTCATGGCAAGTGCCTACTTGGACAGGTTCAGGAAGGGGAAAAGCTTTGGGTATCACGAGCACTCACCATGAGCACCCATCTCTGAACACTTCTTTAATGCCTTTCAAAATGATGCATTAGGATTGCTTCTGAGAAACCTGCCTCAGATTAAACATGGTTCTCCTCGGATGATGAACTGAGTGACATTAAAAAAATCTTCCGAGATAGCTCAAGTGAAGAGTAGAAATTGCCTGACAGCCAAAGTAACGAACTGTTTGCAGCACCGCCCACCACCCACACAGTCAGCCAATCAACATGCTTATACTTGTCATGCAATTCCCATGTGGCAATTTGGAGACAAGCCAACTAGTGTTCATAAATATTCAGTGCGCACGCTTCAGGTAGAAAAACACTGCTATGGTCAATACATTTACATGGGATGTGTGTAAGTAGGACAATTTATATCCCAAGTAAACGTCGTAGGAAACAGTCTATGACTGCAGTTTTCAACAGTTGTCAATACCTCAGTAGAATACTGTTTGTCCCAGATTTGGCTGTGGGCAGAGCAATGCAAAGGGCTAACTGTATGTGATGGATTGTGGTATGCTGTAATACATAGTTGAAGACATGACAGATGGAAAGAGCCCAGCAGTGAACAGCTGGTTTCTTGAAGTGTGTGCATCACTCCTTCATGAATAAGAAATAGAAGTGAATGTATCATATTTAAGTGTACTTTATGAGCAGTAAATGAAATGGAAAAGCAGCCAGTTATAAAAGACTTATGAAGACTGATACATTTTGTTTTAGTACTTTGTTCCTGATACAAGTTCATCAACTTATATACATGTACCGAGGCAGTAAACCATTGAGTCAGCACTTATCTTTGTAATTTAGCATATGATATGTGTAATAAGTATGATTTAAAACAGTGTGGATAATGAAAAAATGTTAAGTATCATTTGCAGTTTTGCAACTGTCTTCATCACAGCATTGATGGAGATATGGGGTTCCTCCTAACTTGTGCAGGAAAAGTCAACCTCCAAATCTGGTAGTCGTTTAGAAAAACTGTAATTCATGCACTTGTCCATTCAGAGATACGATCAATTCACAGCATTACCATAAGTGCACTTCACTCTCGGGGCTCGATCCCATGAGGAAACAATCACTATTATCCATGCTCTCACACTAGCACGCTGTATCTCATTTGCAGGCTAATATAATGTTTGCACTGTTATGAGAACTTTCATTGAGAATGCACTGGGCTACCACAGAGCCACATCACACAATATGTCGAAAGCAATTCCGCCTTACTAAGTGACGTAACTATGCTAGGGCGTTGTCAAGGAGATGCATCGAAGCTGAAGACTTCCACAATGCTCTAGCATTTTCCAGCACTTTACAACACAGACAAATGCCAGTGTATTCACCCTTGTGTCTTTTTAGTGTTATTCATATCTTCACAGAGTTTAAATTTTTCAAAAAGTGCTTTAGAAACCACCTTGGGCACCAATGTATGCAACCAATAGTTACATCATGGAAGACAGATGGATGAATGGATGAACAAACAACAAAAGAGAGACATGATGTTGTACTTGAGACAATTTCTAGAACTGGTTTTAGTGTTGAAATATGAACAAAGGCACATATTGAGATGACTAATGACCTTTGCTCCCCAGGGTCTCGGAACCAGCACAAGCACATCCTATGCCCTGAAGTGGTGGGAGGGCAGAGCAGTGAGGAGGACAACAGGGTGGTGGCGTTGGAGTGGGACCGCCTGTCGGATGACTACCTGCTGGTTGCCAACTTACAGACAGGTGTGCGTCTAGTGGACACCAGTTCCCTCATCACCGTCACTTCCTTCTGCCTGCCCTCTGCTGCTGCCCAGGTCAAGACTCTGGCCTGGGTTCCCTCCGCTCCAGGCATGTTCATCACTGGAGGTGAGCTGGAGCCATACAAATGCGTTCTCTGAAATGGACCCTAATTCTAGTTTTTTCCCCCTTAAAATTTTTTCGAATCATATCCCTGCAAATGTCTTTGAAATGGAAGATTTTCTTAGGAACGAGCACCTATGGGCTAAACAATTCAGGGCCCCCTGCACTGACATTGGCAGTGCGTGCTGCTGAAGGCTGATGCTTGACTACTAACTGATTGAAGACTGCAGACTACTTTGCTCATTTGTTGAACTTGACAGTGTGCATGAATGTTGCCTTGCTTGCTATTCCTCGGTGCCTTGGCAGGAAGATGGATTGTGAGTATGCTCCGGCATGTTGATCTTTTTGTTCTTTGTTTTTGTTTATCCCCCCCCCAGTATTTTGAAACAATGGTGTGGCCCACAGGTGGGCCACACTAATGACTCGTTAGAGGAGATGGGTGCGGGAAAGACAGTGAAGATGACATAACACACAAGCTGACGGGCCACAGCACAGCACATGGGCATGTATGAGCATAGAGACCTATGTAAAACACAGCCAATCAGATGCTGTGGCCTGTCAGCTTGTGTGTTACGCCATCATTGCTGTCTAATCCATACCCCTCTCCTCGGATGAGTCCACTTGTGTGGCCCATTTGTGGAAGTCTAACCAAAACAGTTTATCTGCAAAGATAAAGGTGACTTTGAAATATCATTTTATCTCACTGGAAAATGAAACATGTTAATGTTCATTTGCAATTGCTGTGCATCCTTGAATTAACGTTCTGTGTTTTTTAAAAGTACCCATTGTTCTTTTTTGCCTGATGACAGACAAGGGGAGTGGTGTACTTCGCGTGTGGAATGTGTCGCGAGAAACGCCCATTGAGAACATTCGAATCAAGCGGATGGGCTTCCAGTCCATGCAGGTTGTACCAACTTTCTCAGGCAGCAGAGACACAGGAACCAGGCGCCCCCACTTCAGCCAGGAGGGGCAGGGTGGGGGGGAGGGGGGTCAGGGGAAGGAGTCCCAGGGGGTCCTGTCCTCAACAAGTCTGGCATCAGTGCCAGCAGCCACCACCTCCACACGGTTTTCCCTGCCCCACGCCCATGTTGTCTGCACCTTCCGGGATGGGGGCATCGGGCTCTACGACCTGGGCCGTCGAAAGTGGCAGTTCCTTCGAGAACAGGTAAAGCCACTGTGATCCTCATGGGTTGTGTACTGTGTTTTCTTGTTTTTGTTTTTTCTTTCATTTCTACATTTGATAATGTCCATGGTGTTTATCAGAACTGAAAGTCGCTCTCATTTGTTGAATGATTGCAGAAATTGTGTGGAATTGAGTCTGAGCTTTCCGGACATTTTCTAGTGTGTGATTTTTGTAGTTTTTTATTGTTTGTTTGGTTTTTGGTTTTTGGAATTGGGATTATTTTTAAGTTCTGTGTGAGTCTTTGCTGTCCAGACTGTACAGTTGCCTGTTTGCACAACATTGTTTGGAATGCATTTTAATAGAATACCTTTGTGAACTATTTTTTTTTACCTCTTAGATTACCAATAAGCAATAATCACATGTTCAAGAGTTTTTCAACTCTAAATACCTTACCAGAATTTGCTTTGTTACCACTGCTGCCATTCTCTTCATCATATGAAAGATGACTTTTAAATGAGCAATTTTTCCCAATTCCACTCATTATACTCATTATACTTTTTTCTCTGTCTAAGAAAGGATTTTTGATGCTGGTTTTACTGTCAGTGCCATTTTACATGGGTGGTTTGCCTTGTTTCAGGGCCACTTTGAGACGATATTTGACTGCAAGTTCAAGCCAGACAATTCAGACCTGCTGGCCACAGCCAGTTTTGACGGCTCCATCAAAGTCTGGGACATCAACACCATGACTGCTGTGAGTGACTGCTGGGGGGCTCTTCGCTTGAAGCCCACAGCTATATGCCTTGTGGTGTCTGGTGCATAGGGAACTTGTAAATGATGTTTTTGCATAATGTGTACATACTTTGATGTTATGTTTTGCTGAAATGTATGCGGTCGAGTACCCATCAATGGGTGGAAAAGTCACAATATAAAAAAGAGCACCTTTACCTTTAACTTTTAAATATAAAATTGTAATAAATTGTAATGATCTGAGTTTGTTTGGCTTTGTCTGCAAGTATCATGTATTCTGACATCATGTCATATTTGATTGTTACATATCTTTGTCTGATTTCTGTTTACACATTATCATTTCTTGTGCTCGACTTGATATCACCTCAGTATTCATGACTCAGTGATACTACTTTTTAATCTCATGGAATTATTTGGATCTTTAGACAAAATGATGAGGACAAGACATACAGTCTCGAGGAAAGTCTAGCAGATGCTTTTTTTAATCTGGTGTCTCTTCGCTTGTTAGGTGAAAGATAGCAACAGCAATTGATTAACCATGCCGGCAGGCAGATTTTGTTGTAGCCTCATTAGCTCAGGGATTGCAGCACTCACACAGTAATCAGGAGGTTTTGGGTTCAGACCCTGCCTGAGGCCATAAAACTTTTTAAACATCTCCACCAAGGTTTCAGGTCTGCACTTAAGGGGAGACACAGGTATAAAAATGGTCAAAATATCATTTTCTGGGGATTTTTACTTATGAGCGTTTTTTAGTTGTTTCAACTCTCTGCAATGTAACTCCAATAGTCTCTCTACTTAAAACATGTTAGAAAATCTGAAAATATGCGAAGGAAAAACCTTACCCCTCTGAGAATTTTTGCCGGCACCATTGGAAATGCATAGAAGATGAAAAAGCAAGTTTTCAGGGTGTGTTCTTTATGCATGTAGCAACATTATGTCACATGGGTTTGTGATATTAGCCCCAAGATCAGCAGCTATACATTAAACAAGTTCTAAAAATGGAGATTCTTTTGAGTAAATAAAATAAGTAAATATTCTTTTCCAAAGTATTTGGAATTTTTCCAAAAGAATGTGACAAGTTTTAGATGTTGTAATGAAAAATCTAAGGAAACAAAAACTTTAATTTTGCTGTATATAGTTTTTGAGCTGTACATTTTTGAAAAAGATACAAAATTGCATGTTATTTAAACAATAAACAGATTACCTACTTTTTTCCCCCATTGACTGATTGAGCAAAAGTGGTTTTCACTTATTTATTGCAGTAAAAAAAATTGGCTCTTTTATCCATGTCTCCCTTGAAACTGTTTTGGGGTTTTTGTGAGTGATAGTTTGACGTATTTGACAACAGGTACAAACAACAGAGGGCAACGAGGGAGTGATCTACCAGATTTCCTGGGCCCCAGCAGACCTGAACTGCATCGTGGCCTGCACCTCCACCAAGGGTGTCTTCATCTGGAGTCTAGACAGGGGCAAAATCATCAAGCGCTTCCAGGAGGTACTGTATGGTTGTCTGTGGTAGCTGCTTCTCTGTCTGACATGGCTGCAAACTACACTGCTACTTGCCATGCCTTCAAAATGAGTGATGGAACAATTTTGGTCTTATCCTCAATGTTGCCACCATATTTTTCATGTACAGGAAGCTTCACTGATTTTGAAGAAAGATGTCAGTTGTTGAGGATGATGGGAGAAAGGGGTGGGATGAAATTGGTGAATGCCATTGCTTAAGGTTTTGTTTGCATATGTATAAATATTTTTTGTTCCATTAATTACAAGCATACATTGTGAAAGGAATCTGTATCATTCATTAAATTACCATCTGCTGACTTCTCTCTCTGAAATAATCGCCATCCACATTCTTTAGCTAGGCTCTTCTCATTAAGATATGATGGGCTAATGGTATAGCTCATTTGCATTTTCACATCTTGAAAGGAAAATGAGGTCAGTAAACAGAGAGATCCTAAGGCAGAATGATGTGTTGGGTGTTCACATCTTCAGCTTAATTTATGGTAATGTGCAGTGCATATACACACACACACACATACACACACACACACACACACACACACACACACACACACACACACACACACATGCATTCACACACATATACTCTCTTACATACTTTAATTGTATGTATGGCTATGTTTTCACTTTACAGCATGGAAAAGGTTCAGTTTACTCAGTATCCTGGAATCAGAAAAACTCGAAACTAATAGCTTCCTGTGGCAATGATGGAAACTGGTGAGTGACAAAACGGATGTATGGTGCTTTTGGAAGTGGTCATGAGTAAATACTGCACCTGGTGCTCTGACAAAGTCTTGCTGTTGAAATGCTATGATTCTCATGGTTTCAGATGTAATTGATACACTGAATAACATAACAGCCAGTAATTTGACGAACCCTATGAAAATGCCTAATGTATGTGTTTGTAGATATGACTGTAACTATTGTGGTGGTAGAGATTAAAAATAGACAAAATGCTTAGATGGCAGAAAGACTCAATGTTAGAAATTATAAAATTCAACAATTTTCATGGCTTCCTCTTCTTTCTTTCTTTTTTAAAGAAGGATTTGAACATTCAATTGGAAAATAAATTGATTCATTAGAAATATACATGAGAGATTGCTCCCATCATCAAAGAATGCCAGCAGTCTCTAAAAAATGTGCTAGTTTGCATTTAGTGTTCACCCCCTTTTCTTTGTTTGTTTTTAATGCGTTATTCGTTTGTTTATTTATTTATTCATTCATTCATTCATTCATTCATTCATTCATTCATTCATTCATTCATTCATGCATTCATTCATTCATGCATTCATTCATTCATGCATTCATTCATTCATTCATTCATTCATTCATTCATTCATTCATTCATTTATTAATAATTTTCATCTCTTGTTGTAGCATCATTCGAGAGGCCAGTGGGTCAATATTACAAAAGTACAAGCATCCCGCCGCTGTGTTTGGCAGTGACTGGAGTCCTCACAATGCGTAAGTGTTCCTCTTGCTTGTGGCCCGACTTCTGGAGTGATGGGCAGTACATAGATAGCTGTTTGCCAGCATGACTGTGTTGTGTGGCTGCCTAGATCTGTGTGTGTGTGTGTGTGTGCATGTGTGTGTGCATGTGTGTGTTTGTGTGTGTATCTGTATGCATGTGTGTGTGGTGTGTATGTGAGTTAGTGTGTGTGTGTGTGTGAGTGTGTGTGTGTATCTGTGTGTTTGTGTGTTTGTGCGTGTGTGTGTGTGTGTGTGTGTGTGTGTGTGTGTGTGTGTGTGTGCGCGCGCTCTGTGTGTGTGTGCAGTATATGCATATGTGTGTGTGTGTGTGTGTGAGCATGCATGCATTCATCAATACACGATGAAGGGCTAGGCAACCCCTCAAGGACAACATAAATAATAAATTGTTGTAGACTGTCCTTAAAGGCATATAGTGCATGCAGCATAGAGACAGCCAGTTGGGAATGGCTGGCTGTGACAAATGTTCTTGGAGAGCAGTTTTTAGAGAGGAAGTCAACATTTCAGTGAAATGCACTTGTTTGCCCTTGACAACAAGAGAGGTCTGTGAAAATGGGGCAGTACAAATCCCCTTGATTTTGAGCTACAGCTGAAGTCTGCCGCCACTACCACAGACTGTGATCTGAATTTGAACTGTGGCCTCACCTTTGGCACTGCACCCACACCTTCATCCAAATCAGCAGACTACTATGTGTACATGTGCTTCCAGCATGCCTGTCTATAGTCTGCAGTCCAGGTGTGTGTTGAAAGAGTGTGAAAATATTACTAAGCCTTTTACAGCAATGTGCTCAGTATTGTCTGAAGCCAAAAAAATTTCCATCTCATTGCAGGGACATGATAGCCACTGGCTGTGCTGACAAATGTTTACGAGTCTTCTACCTTTCCACGGGGTCTGACCAGCCCCTCAAGACTTTTACAGGTCTGTATAGTCTTTCTTTGAGAGCTGTCTGTACGAAAATGCTTGATCATTGTTTGATCAAGCTGTGGTTCATTGCATGCCCAACCATGGACATCTTTGATGTTACTTGAGCTTTTCCATCTGATGGGAAGTTTGTCCCCAGAATCTGCAAGTGTCAAATTTCCATGTATAAAAGTGTGAGTACACAAATTCCATATTTGTTCCTGGCTGCTCATTTTACCACTTGAGCAGACAAGAGCAGATCCTCAGTGTTTGCTTTTTTTCACAGAAGACATTGCCAAGTATTGATTCTTTCAGTTCATTCTTTTTGATGGAGTCTCTTTGGAGGCATTAAGAAATCACACGTTGGGCAATGATTTCATGAACATTCACTTGGAGGAATGTGCTGATTTCTAACAAGGGGACACACTTCCAAAGCCTGGGATTTCATTTTTGGATCGACCACACTGATGCTTCATTTTCACATTTGCCCACTGCTCAGTAAGTGTGCTATTATGGTCAAGCGCCGATGATAAATTATTCACCTCTGCATTTGGAATGTTGTCACACATGGAAGTGTGCTTGCAATTCTTCATCTATCTCTCCCTGTGTTTATTGATTAAAAAAATTAACTTCTGTCTCTGTGATTCCAATGTTTTTGCCATTTGCATGGTGGGGACAATCTGTAAGTTGTTAAAACTGCTGATGGTTTTCATTGCAGGACACACAGAGAGAGTGTTCCATGTGCGATGGTCTCCCCTGCGTGAGGGAGTGCTGTGCAGTGGATCAGATGACAGGTAAGTGGTTCTGCTTTGCAAAGTCATGTCGTATGGAATTCCCACTCACCATCTTGACAGCAGGTAGAAATGGTTAAGTTTAACGTTTGAAAGTTTGAATGTTGAGACTGGCCAATGCTTATATGATTTTACATGAAAAATGATGATGATGATGATGATGAAAATGAAGAAGATTATGACTTTTTGTGTCCTTTTAAGGACATTTCTTTGTGGAGAATTTCACCCCTGATCTTCTGTGTGAGTGTCGCTTACACATTTGTACTCCTTAGTAGAAAAGCAGTGCAAATGAAGTACCTTACTTTAAGATGCAACTTGACAATCCATAATCTCTCACTGAACTGAGTACTAAAGCATCAGTCTGACCTTGCTCTGCTGACAGAACGGTGCGTGTGTGGGACTACACACAGGATGGCTGCATGTGCGTGCTGAATGGACACACGGCGCCAGTGCGAGGACTGGTGTGGAACACAGAGGTGCCCTACCTCATCGTGTCTGGCAGTTGGGACTCCACAATCAGAGTCTGGGACACAAGGGACGGTGCCTGCGTGGACACAATCTTGGACCATGGGGCAGATGTGTATGGTGAGTGTGTGTTTTGGAGTCATGCATGTGTATCTGTGTGTGTGCATCAGTGTGTGTGTGTTTGTGTGTGTGTGTGTGTGTGTGTGTGTGTGTGTGTGTGTATGTGTGTGTGTTTGAGTGTGTGTTTGAGTGTGTGTGAGTGTGTGTGTGTGTATGTGTGTGTTTGTGTGTGTGTGTGTGTGTGTATGTGTGTGTGTTTGAGTGTGTGTTTGAGTGTGTGTTTGAGTGTGTGTGTGTGTGTGTGTGTATGTGTGTTGAGTGCACATTGTGTTTCTTTTGTGCATGTTGTGTGTATAATGTGTGTGTGAGTGTACATGTGCATCTGTTTTGTGTATGTACGTGTGTGTCTGGTGTGTATAAGTCTATGTGTAAGAGTGTGAGTGTGTGTGTGTGTGTGTGTGTGTGTGTGTGTGTGTGGTGTGTGTGCTTGCACATGCACATGTGTCTGTGTCTGTCATGGGTGTGCTATACTAGTGCTTGTGCACTCTGAATCATTGCATGGCAGTCTCTAATTTCATCACATAATACAGTTATTTCCTAGACAGAGACCCACCTTCCTGCAACCTCTCAATATTTTAATTTGGATGTTTTGGAAGGAGGAAAAGGAGGCAATTATTTTCATCTTTCAATATCAGGCAGTCGTGCACACATATTATTATTACAAATCTGTATGCATCATACATCTTTCTAGCTATGAAGAATCTTCTGACCCACGCCAGTGTAACCTTTGCCTTTTGCCCCCTGGCCTCTAGGTCTCACCAGCCACCCTGACCGACCCTTCCTGCTGGCCTCGTCATCTCGGGACTCCACAGTGAGGCTGTGGTCACTGACGGACCTCGTCCAGCCCATCGAACTGAACCTGCTGGCACAGAAACCCTGGCAACAAATTGTTGGCACTGTGGGTAGGTGCACATTTTATTTTTATTGTTAAGCTTTGCTGTCCTCAAAGTCATTCTGCCTGCATGTGATTGTTGTGAGGACAAGAAAGAATGCATGCGTCCATGGTTGTGCAAAATGATAATCACTGTGCAAGAACAACACAAAAATGCATAGTCTGTGAATGTGTACACAATTCATTTGGTAGGGAAATTTAAAGACATACCAAACCAAAGATTAGACCATAGCATTTCATTGAAAGCTATCAGTCTCAAGAATTTAAAACTGCATTTTAAAATATTTGTTTACATACATGGATACATACCCCCAGGAGCTTATATTGATACATGTTGACCAATTCTGGAGCAGAGATGTAATAGTATTTGGATTTTTGCTTCCTTCAAGGAACAACATAGGGCTATTTCTATAAATAAACCAACATTTTTTGCGTCCCAGGGATAGAACCACGGTACTGCACCTCACACATTGTCATAACCCCAAAGCATGCTTGCCTATCTCCGCCTGTCAAAAAGACATGGTTTCAACTAGCGAGTAGAGGCTGAGGAGCTAACAGCGTACCCATGCAAGAGGGGTGAGCATGGAGGGGTGGGCTGCCAGGAACTGGTGCAAGAGGGGTGAGCATGGAGGGGTGGGCTGCCAGGAACTGTGACCGTGTACTCATGCAAGAGGGGTGAGCATGGAGGGGTGGGCTGCCAGGAACTGTGACTGTGTACTCATGCAAGAGGGGTGAGCATGGAGGGGTGGGCTGCCAGGAACTGTGACTGTGTACTCATGCAAGAGGGGTGAGCATGGAGGGGTGGGCTGCCAGGAACTGGTATATATTTGAGAGAAAATTGGAAGGGAAGGGAAGTTCCCCTAAATACTTTTTGTTTTTGCTTTGCACATTGTAAATGTTGAACCAAAGCTAATGCAGTCACACAGAGGACCTGGGAAACACTATTACGTCATGGAATGCCCTTTGTACACCTCATTCTGTGCCGCATCACAGCCTGTACCTGTCTTCCTGTGTCTCCAGAGCGGGCCATGTCCCTGGGAACAGCAGCCATCCTGACGGGGAAGAGCTCGAGGGACCTGAAGCTGATAGTGGAGAGCAAGTACAACAACTCCTCCACGGGAATCCTCCAGTGCTTCTCCAAGTTCTTCTCTGTGAGTCCCGCATGCAGAACTTTATTTCCTCCAGGAAAAACAGTTAAATCATGGGTGTTTTTAGAATTTTTATTTCTTTCTGTGAGGGATGTGGTTGGATTGTTCATGTTGCTGTCACATTACAGCAATCTCCTCTACAGTTAAAAGCCGTTTCAAGCATGCAATCAATGCATGAATAGATGATAGCCACTCCTTCTTCTATCCTTGATCTTGTGCAAAGAAAAATAGGTTCTAATGTTCATATGCAAAACTTCTACTTTACTTCTACCTTGCATAAATTGGGAAGAAAGAAAATGGAGGGAAGAAGAATCCAAATATTTCAAAGACAAAAATGTGATTGGGAAGAAAAAAGTTACAATTGTTAACAGTTTTTACATGTTTCATGCATTTGGGATCATGCTACATCATGGCGTGTGGTGTTAATCTTGTCCAGTGACAACTAGTGGGTACTCACCACTGACCTTTGACCCTGCAGCACCCCATGGGGACAGACAACCTGTGGGACCTGGTGACCATCATCAAAGGGGGGAGCACTCTGGAACTGTCTCCTGGCTACAGCAAAGGCATCCTGCACACCAGCCACCTCACCCAGTTCAAGGCTGTGAGTCTGGCAGGCAGCCTTGTGGAGCGTGTGTGTGTGCGCGTGTGCATGTGTGTGTGTGTGTGTGTGTGTGTGTGTGTGTGTGTGTTTGTGTGTGTGTGTGTGTGTGCGTGAGTGCATGTGTGCATTCATGTGGGTGTGCATTTGTTTGCATGCTTATGTGTTATGTTTTGTTTTGTGTGTGTGTGAGAGAGAGAAAGAGAGAGAGAAGGGGGAGAGAGATAGAGAGAGAGAGAGAGAGAGAGAGAGAGAGAGAGAGAGAGAGAGAGAGAGAGAGAGAGAGAGAGAGAGAGAGAGGTCACTTCTCTTACATCTGTTCTCTCTCAAGAGGTATCACAGTTTTAATGTAAAACAATTGTCTTCATGAGTAGGAATCAAAGATGCTTATACCTAACCAAAGGGTAATGTGTTCTCTCTATAGGAGAACAGAACTTAGAGAATATGTAGAAATCGTGTCTTTGTAAGGTTGAGACCTTCAACCTGTTACTGTCAAGAAGCTCAGAAGCAGCCATTATGTTTAGCCTCTGCATTCTTCACATTACTCCAGCCTCTGTCACCACTCATTGTCTCCAGTCTGAGGCCCAAGAGCTGGAAATGATCAAGATGTCCAAGTTTGGGGGAGGAGTTGGAGCACCCACGAGAGAAGACCGACTCAAAGATGCAGCAGCGATCCACATCCGCAACGGCAACATCCAGCGCTACTGTGAAATGATGGTGGAACTTGGGGAGGTGAGAAATCTCATATGTTTGCTTGTTTGACTCCAACTTGCTTTTTCTATAAGCACAGTGAATACTTCTAAGGAACAATGTTTGGCTGGGCAGTGAATGGGTCGATATCCATCTGACTTCAGTCACTCAGGTCAAAATTCAGAAGACGGTATTTTCTTGTACATGATTCATTACAGGAATGTGACCATTTGGGATGACCATACACAAAGAAGCCCTCTTTGATAACCTTTAAAAAAGGTAAAGGTGTGATTTTTATATAGCGACTTTTAACCATTGATCGGTGCTCAAACCGCTTTACACTTTACCCCCTGATCACTGGGCATTTTGATCAATCCTCACTGGTACCTCACAACAAACATAGTGACAGACATTTAAGACGCACACAGTCAGGTACCAGCCCCAACTCCGCTCCCTGGGGAGTATTCCAACCCGATGCTGGCGCTTGGCCGCATTCAAGGGATAATGGTATTACATTTTGCCAACACTGCCCTCACAGGTACCCGGTTTTATTCCTGGGTGGGGAGGAGCAATGCGAGTTAAGCATCTTGCTCAAGGATGCAACTCTGGGAACCGCGCAGCGTCGAACGCTGTACCCACTGGCCGCAAGCGACTGGAGGTCCAGCGCGCTAGCCACTCGGAGCCCCACTCTTCCGCTGGAAACTTCTGTTTAATTTTTCCTATTTGTAGGTACAGCATCCCTTAAAAAAAAACAAGGGTTCTGTGCAAAGCTTGCCATTACAGAGGAGACTTGTGTCTTTTGCAGTGGGAGAAGGCCTTGATCGCCGCACCAGGAGTGTCCATGAAATACTGGAAGAATCTGGCACAGAGGTGAGGGACAGGAACCAATAATCCTCTCAGATTGAAAAGTCTGTTCCTTTTATGGTTTGCAGTCATTCAACACAAGCAACATGAATTTTTCATGCTCATACATGTTTTCACACACACACATATGTATGCATAAGTGCATATGTACACACATACACACACGCACACACACACACACACACGCACACACACACACATGCACACACACACACACATGCACATGCACACGCACACATGCACACTATTACGGTTCAGCGAGTATTTATTTTCTTGTGTTGTTTGAGTTCGATGGCTATGTTGAGGTTTTGGCGGGAACATGTTTTAACTTGGTGGTTTGAGACCGGCTTGAACCAGTTGTACACTGATTTGGCAGTGATGCAATCGTGATTTGATTGGTTGAGGTTGGTGGCGCATGCGCTGTGAGTAACTCTACAGTCGGAAAGCGCTGAAAAAGTTAGTTCAGTTGACTCGAAGAATATCGACGAAAGCAGACATATTACAAGTAACTCCGCGTGGGACGATGAGACTACACGTTAAAACACTTCAAATCCTCCCCTGACCATCTGAAAGGTTGTGCCAAGAAGAACAGCGTTTCCCTGAATGAAGATCAAGCCTTCGCTGGACTCTGGAGCCGAGTTTATCGTCTGGAGAGTTTTTCATCGTTTGAGCGTTCAAGCCCATGCCAGTTTGGGTGCATATATGTGTGTGGGTGAACCCACAGGTGTGAAATGGCCTTTGCTCTTGTCTCAAGGGATAGCCTTGAGTGAGAGAGTGAGTGATTGTTCACTTCGTGGTGGATATAGGTTTTAAGGAAACAAAATTCGTCGATGGAACCAGAGACGCTCATGGCGTTTGTCGACGTGAATTTGTGAGTACCAAACTGCGTTCAATTTTTGTTGCGGGACGGTGGGAAAAGCCCGCTGCCCTTCAGTCGAAAGTGTGGGCTGACCTGATTGATTGATTGATTTATTGGTTCCTATTGCATTGAACTTAATTACACCCCTGTTTAATTCTGATTAAAGAAAATCTTTGATGAAGATTGTGTCACATCATGCTAATGTGAGGAAAAAAAGAGTTAATTAATTATCCCCCCCTTCCACTAGTGATACCCCTAGACACGAAAGCAGAAAGAATGAGAGTGAATTGTGTGTGAGTGTGGAGGGAGGTGATACACACATATGCACATAGACAAACACACACACATACACACACACACACACACACACACACACACACGTGTGCGCACACACACACACATGCTCATTGACAAACACACACACACATGTACATGCACAGACACACACACACATACACATAGACACACACACACACATATACACATGGACAAACACAAATACACACACACACTTATATATACACACACACACATGCTCATAGACAAACACAAATACAAATACATACATACATGTATGTGCATACCATATGCAGATAGACAAACGCACACACACACACACACACACACACACACACACACACACACAGATGCATATAAACATACATGTGGATACACACGCAGACACATGCACACACACAAACACACACACACACACACATACACACACACATTCACATATGGACACACACACACTTCAATCTGTACTTTTTCCTCATTTTTACACTCAACCTTCCCCCGTCTCATTTCACAGGTACACAGACTTCCTGGTACAGGAGGACAAGGATGAGGCGGTTTCCATGGCAGCGGCAGTGGGCAACACCACACAGTTAGTGGAGTTCCTTGCGTGGCGTGGGCAGCTGGCAGATGGTCTGCAAGTGGCACAGGCTGCGTGTGAGGGCGCCTTCTCCCACTTAGACCTGGATGACTTGCCAGACAAGCATGGCACCCTGAACGGTGTGGAGAATGGAGAAGAAAAGGCTCAGAGGTGAGAATTCTGTGACCCGCCTTCCAGTTTGGGATGGTATATGATGCCTTTTAGAAAAATGTCAATCCCTTATAATTATGTGTCCTTGATTTTTCTGTTAAAGTCAGATAAAGGAAGAAGTAATAGGTGTAGATATGGTGATGTAAACATTATGGTGTGTGTGTGTGTGTGCATGTGTCTGCATGTGTATCCACATGTATGTATGCGTGCATATGTGATAGCATTTTGTATGTTATGTTAGTCAGTTTCAATCTCAAAACTGTCATGTTTGCTTTCTTTGCTGTTTGTGGTGTTACATATTAGATTTCAGCATGAAAACACAGTCCCATCTCAATGACCTGATGCTGTGTTGATGTCCTCTAATGGCCTCTATGGCTACTTGTGACTGCCCCCTGCTGAGCTGCAGGAGTAGACCTCCAGAGCCCAGAAGCCAGGGGTTCCAGCTAGTGGAGGGGATCAAGTGGCTCTGGCCTGATATTGTACTAAATTCAGAATCTGTGGGTGGTGGTGTGTGTGTGTGCTATTTTTGTGTTTCCTAAATTCTGAATGTCTGAATGTCAATTTTCCTTCCAGCTCTGACACTGGTGATGTATGCTGTGGCTCTATACATGTGTAACCAAGAGGAAATCCTCCCCTACTGAATTATTTGCTCTCATTCTTGTCGATCTCTTGCCATGTGACACTCTCTCTCTCTCTCTCTCTCTCTCTCTCTCTCTCTCTCTCTCTCTCTCTCTCTCTCTCTCTCTCTCTCTCTCTCTCTCTCTCTCTCTCTCTCTCTCTCTCTCTCTCTCTCTCTCTCTCTCTCCTCCCCTCTCGCTCCCCTTATCTCCCGCTGTTATCATGGCCACTCCTCTCCTCTGGCAACACCCCGCTCTCCTAGAGGTCAGTTTTTGGAGCAGCCAGATTGTCAGCACCCACCCATGTCCCCCGGAAGTGAACCCTTCTGGTTCCTGCTTTGTTCCTACTCTTTGTCCATCCCCATAAATAGAGTCTGCAGGGCTTGCTTAGAGAGACCCCATTCCATCTGGGAGAGAGACCACTGCCACCACAGTCTAGAGAGACCACTGCCACCACGGTCTTGGGTTGGTCCAGGCCATTATCATCAGGCCTCGGACCAGCCAGGAGCCCCTGTACCCATGGGTGAAAAAAGTTGTGGAAAGCAAGTACCATTTGTCTCATACCTGCGCCCTGCTACCATCATGCCTTATGCCACTCCATCACACATGTATGCCTGTATGTCTGTATGTGTCTCTGTCAGGTTGCTGAGGACAGCAACATCGGAGCTGGCTGACTGGCACCTTCGGCGAGGTTCTCCCATTTTGGCAGCGTGCTGCCACCTGTCCATCAATGACTTCCAGGTAGGTCATGTGACAAAGTACAGAGATATGTAACTCTGTGGGAGTGCTGGAAGGAACAGGGTTTATCATTGAAAGTCAGCATGTTGAAACGAGAGGCATTAAAGTGGTCTCATAAGTCAATGACAGATGAGCTGATGGATGAATGGCCACAGGGAATGATACCGGGAAAGATAGACTGACTTGTTGACAATGCAATGGATGCATGTGTTGGATAAACTGGTGCAAAAAAAAGGACAGATGCTAAGACAGACTGATGAATGGGTGATTGGATAGACAGTCATACTAACATACAAGTATCATTCATTCTTTATTTCTTTAATTCATCCATTTATTCATCCATTCATTCATTTATCCATTCAGGTATTCATTGATGCACATGAGATTGGTCTGTCACTAGCAAAAATGCCTGAAACGGGTACAAGCTCACATTTTTACTCATTGTAGCTAAATTGTAGAGGGAGAGGCAGGCATAGAAAGAGGTGGGAAGACAACATCAAAGAGTGGACAGGCTTGACCTTTGCTGACTCACAGCAAGCCACAGAGGATAGAGATCGATGGAGGATGATTGTCCAAAAGTCATCAGTGTAGCCTCAACAACCCATCTCAGGGTTAAGAGACTGAACTGAACTGCACTGAGCTAAACACACAATTTGTTGAACCCATCCTGCTTTTTATAGGGCATTTACATACACAAGATGACATTGTTTCTGAATTGCTTATTGATGTCTTGCGGTTCCTCTGTACTCCACCCCAGAGAGCCATGTCCATGCTGATTCGAGGTGGGGAGCTGGAGATGGCGGTAGCCGTTGGAAGGGTGCTGGGCAACGTGCCACAGATGACAGCGCTGGCCACAGAGTACCTGGCTAGACGCTGTGAGGAGCAGGGACGATGGTCAGTGGTCCTGTCTCTGTGTGTGTGTGTGTGTGTGTGTGTGTGTGTGTGTGTGTGTGTGTGTGTGTGTGTGTGTGTGTGTGTGTGTGTGTGTGTGTGTGTGTAAATGTGTGTGTGTGTGTGTGTGTGTGTGTGTAAATGTGTGTGTGTGTGTAAATGTGTGTGTGTGTGTGTCTGTGTGTATGTGTATGTATGTGTGTGTGTGTATGTCTGTGTGTGTGTGTGTATGTGTGTGTGTGTGTGTGTTTGTATGTGTGTGTGTGCGTGTGTGTGTGTGTGTGTGTGTAAATGTGTGTGTGTGAGTATGTGTCTGTGTGTATGTGTCTGTGTGTGTATGTGTGTGTGTATATGTGTGTATGTGTGTGTGTGTAAATGTATGTGTGTGTGTGTGTCTGCTCTCATGCCTGCCCTTCCTGTATGTCTTTGTGTATGCCTGGGTGCATGCAGACTTGGTCTCTCTGAAGCAGAGTGGAATGAAATGGAAAAAGATACCACAGCATAGGATATTTCTAAGTAAGAAGATCTTTGGACAACTCTTTGATAGGTTGTGGAAGTAGTTTAGAAGGTAGACATTTCAAAGTTCAATTGTGTGTACCATTTTTGCCAGGGTCTTTATTGCTAGTGATTGTTTATGTGTAAGAAAATAGTTTCGAACAAGAATTATTTAATCAGAATTGGAAGTGATCAAACACAATGTATTGCATGGATTGTGCTTTGTTTAATTAGCATGATCACAAATCAGTTCATCAAATTCTGATCTCTTTTTGTCTCCTTTTGTTTTCTATTTTCTTCTATACACACACACACACACACACACACACACACACACACACACATACACACACACAAACACACATGGAGAGAGAGAGACAGAGACAGAGAGAGACAGACAGAGAGAGATAGACAGAGAGACAGAAACAGAGTAGAGACAGAAACAGACAGACCGACAGACCTACAGACAGACAGCATGTGTGTTTTCATCAGGATAAGCTATCATATCATCTCGTGTCACAGATAATCTCAGACAATGTCATAAGAGCATACTACAATAGTTTCATTACCACAAAAGCAACAAAGATGGGACTACATATATTCTGGTAGATTGCCAATGGAGACACTGTTCTTCTTAATTTCCAAATTAGGGTACATTGTCCGAAACCTAAAAGTTGCTGGTGGGTGACAGTGGGGTTGTTTTCATATGCATTCTGTCATTTCTTCTCATGTTTGTCTGTGTCTAACATGATTTTGTGTTCCTTTTTTTTCCTTCCTAGGCAACTGTATCCATACTTAGAGACCAGGTATTGCATCTCTGTTAGCATGACACAGGGTCTGCTTCTGTCTTGACTCGGTTTTTTGATGTCACTGATTTCCTCTCGAGTCTCTCTCTTTTTCTCTCTGGCATATGGATATACATGTATTGTATCTATTCATTCAGCATCCCTTGCATGAATGTATTTTTATTTCTTCTAATAAAATCAGGGCAGTATGAAGTGGTTAGAATTAATGTGATGATTACTCACAAATACAACCATTAGAATACGAAAGAGTACATTAAAAGACCGGTCTTCTTGCGCTAGTGTTTCAAATAATGCATGTTGTAAAATGTGAAGTAAGAGAGAAGAAACAAGGGGGGAGCTTGCCATGCATGATGTGTGCTTTGGAATATCAGAATGCATTGCTGATATGTAGGATAGATGGTTACACATCCGATAACTGGCCACACAAGTGGACTTGTCGGAGGGGAGGAGTGTGGGATAGACAGCAAAGCTGGCAGGCCACGCAGTCTCATGGGCCACAACATTAGATTGGTGTAAATAACTAGATGAGTATTTTGGTTGGGATTTACTTTTATTTATTTACACCAATCAGATGTGGCCCATCAGCTTGCATGGCCCGCCAGCTTTGCTGTCTTTCCCACACCCCTCTCCTTGGATGAGTCCACCAGTGGGGCCCATCATGGGAAATCTTTCCAGATAGACTGGCTAACATCTGACAAAAATCTTTACCCATTATGTTCTTATCTCATTGAAAGTTACTGATACTCATGTTTGAGCTCATAAACTGTTCAATGAAAAAGAGGAAACAGAAGAAAAAAAAAACCTTCCCCCTCTTTTTTTCTTGTTCATGCGAGAAACAAGTTTGTATCCTTTGTGCCATAGATTTTCCAGTTTCTATATAAACTGATTTCACGTGTTGTTCAAACATTAAATGCAATGCTTATACTAGGCAAAGAAAACTAATATGGACATGAATGGGTTTGTTTTAACAAGGCCTCAGAAAAGCATTTGATCTTTTGGAAATATGTTTACATCTCAAGTAATGTAGAATATGTAGGACCTATTCTAACACATAGAGGTAGAAAAGGTGCACCATTTGCCTAAGTTCAAGCAAAAATTGCATAATTCAATACCGAGATGTTTCAGCTTGAGTAGTTATATGAAGTCGTCACTGGAGTTTCATCTTCTATTCCAGGCAGTGTCTCACCATTGCAATAAATCATGTTCCTATCATGGAATGAGAGCATTCTGCAAAAGTCCCATGATGGTATTGAATAACCTACAATTTATTTTTTGTTTGTCATCAGACATTTCCATGAAACACCTGAAACAAAATTCTTGATGTGAAGATTTTCTCATGTTCTGTGCCGCCCTGAGGACAGACCTTCCCCACAAAGTTGCATTTGATAATGCTGTTATTGGAAGCCTCTTTTGGTCATAATGCTGATCAAATGATAAGCTTTTTACTTAATATTGCCATTCATCACTTAGAGATGAATGAATGAAAATTAGGAGATTACAACCTAGCCAACCAGATTTTTGTCAGGGATAATCTAAGAGCTGAAACATTTGGGTAATCATAGTCTCTTATATAGTGCCTGTTGATAGACTGTAAGCAGACTGCACAGCCCAAATCTCTCACTAGGAGTTGACAATGTTCCCTCGAAAACCCCTCTCAGTCTCTGGGGGTCATCTTTAAAAAAAGAAAGAAAATGTCTTTGATGCCTGTTTTTGTTCTTGTGTGTGTCTCATGTTCCTCAGTTTTCATCTGCACAGTACATCTTGGTGAATGATAAATTGCTTCAAACTAAAACAAGGTTGATGCTTCTTCTCACACAGGAGTCAGGGCATGGTTTGTAGCTTGCTTCAGAGCATTCTTCATTAGGATGTGAATGACTTCAAATACCAGCTCCACTCAGTCCTCAAGCTTTGAATTGAGGTTGCAATGCCAGCAAAGAAGGGTTTTGTCTTTTGCCCTGTCTGTACGTCTTTCTCCACTTGATCAGACTTGAATCCCATAGTTCACTTTACCCGTGTGCCGCCCTTTTGCTGTGACGAACCTTGAGAATCCAATGCAGTAAAAAAAAATTTAACAAAAATACGCTTGTATTAAGATCACTTTTGGATTTCATCCCTTGAGCTTTTTGGCCTTCCCTATTCATCCATTTCTGAATAAGTGTGATTTTTACTGCCTGAGGATGAATTTCCTTTCTAACTGGCTCACTTGGGGATCTTTTGTCTGGGTGGAGGCACCAGGATGTCTGTCTGTATTTTCCCCATAAATTTTACTCTCTGAACATTCACATTGTTTGCCTTGAACCACATGGGTTGAGTAAATTTTAAAAATCAGAACAGAAACCCATAATCTAATCTGAATGAATAAATGATTTAATTTTCTGATAATAATAATTATTTATATAGTGGTTTTTCTGATGTTCCTCTGCGTGCTGTTTTGTTCTTTAGTGTTTCCATGTAAATGCATCATGGATGCACTGTCTTGAAATTTTCAATGTGAGGTATTTTGGAACATGTGTGAAATGGGCATGATTCCCCCGTGCGTTTTATAGCTGTAAAAGCATTATGGATTATATTGTCTGTATATGTGTTGTTATCATAAATGTGAATTTAACTGTAATTGCCAGTTGTGTAATCCCAGCTTTTTGCATCTGCCATTTATAGAAATTGAGCATTCTAAATCAGACAGGAGTATACATGAGCATTAGTCTGTAGCACTAACATTTTTACAAAGTTGTAAGTCATTTGTTGACTTTAACGTGTTACTTCAGTCTTTAATTGCATCCCATATTGTAATGCTTTAACAAATTATGTTTATGATGCTATGATTGGCAAAAAGTATCAAAGACCTGTTCACTACAGTTTTGTCTTTAATGATACAGTTGAATAACATTCAGAAAAGTCCATCAGTGCATGTGAACCTCTTATACATATTCCTGTCATTACTGTTATTTTACATGTAAAACAAAGGATGCAACTTGTAAGATTCTGCACCAGCATATTTATGTGCGAGCATCTGTCAAGTCATCTGTGCTAGATGAACCCTTGCTGAAGTGTATCCTCAACAAATTTGAAGAGACATTAAGGAGTGGAAAACATATTTGGTTATTGAGAAAAGTAGAACCAATGAGGACTTGTAACATTTCACTGCTTGGAATGAGGAGCAGCACTCAGGGTATAATAAAAGGAGTTTTTCATGAGAACATATGAATTTCAAATGTGCTGTTTAAATCCCTAAAGTGTGGAGTGAAGTGCAACCCTAAGGTGTGTCATGTGAGAACAGTGCATCCAGAACTACACGTCTGTCTAAAACTTGCAGTTTTCACATTTATTGGAGACCTCCTCAAGCTCAACAATGGTTGGCAGTGATGCATTCTGTAACCTGGATCATGAAGCAGCTCACTCACATATGCTGCAGCAGTAAAGAATGCACAGGTTACATTGAAAAATGTTAATTCATGGTGAGGCCTATACCACTTTACATAGGTAAATCTAGAATTAGTGCAGCAGGGTCATTTTTATCTTTGACAAATCCACTGCACTTCTAAGCCCTGAGGAGAACCAGTGTCGTTCAAACAGGTCAGGAATACCCTGCACTCAGCCCAGCTGTAGACAAGAACTAGTGCCTGGAGAGGGAATGTTGTGTGTGGTGCAGGCTAACCATGAGATGTGGGCACTTGCAGGGAGCTTGCCATTGACTTGCTGGCAACCATTCCCAACAGCGCATTGGCTGTTGCCAAGCTCTGCGCCCGATGTGCGGCCAGCATGGATGAAATCAACCTTCTCCATGAAAAGGTAGGCTATGCACAGTGGCATGCACATGGAGTTGGTCATTGCATGTTTGTCGTCTGTGTGAGCGTGTAGGAAGTTGTGTGCTGCGGTAGTGGAAAGGTACCACTGCACAGTCGAATGCACAGGGGAGTTGATGTTTTCATGATTATTGTCTGTACAGTCGCAGTGTTGAGTTTGTATCACAGATTGGAATAAGAAGTGTACACCTAGGTGTTAATTTCAAGAACACAACAGATTTGTTTAGGAGTGTATAGGCTTGATTGATAAGTGAATTTTATTCCATATGTTGTTAAGTTATGAAATCATTTGCATTTATCCATGAAATTAAGCTGAAATTCTTTAAGCGACTTAAACTAGATATGTATCAGTGATTACATTGTGGCTAATATGTCTTGATGAGAGAGAACAAACTGCTTTTTGACTCACATGCGAAGCAAAAGTGAGTCTATGTACTCACCCGTTTCGTCCGTCCGGGCGTCCGGGCGTCCGAAAACTTTAACGTTGGATTTTTCTCAGAGACTATTAAGTCTATCAATACCAAATGTGGCATGATGGTGTATGATGACAAGGCCTCAAAAAACATACATAGTGACTTGTCCTTGCTTCAAGGTCAAGGTCGCAGGGGCCATAAATGTTGTCTAAAAAACAGTCATTTTTCACATTTTCTCAATTTTCTCTGAAGTTTTTGAGATTGGATACCTGACCTATATATGGTATATAGGGCAAAGTAATCCCTATCTTTTGATACCAGTTTGGTTGACCAGTTATCTTCCATAGTTCAAGGTCAAGGTCACAGGAGCTCTTCAAAGTTGGATTGTATACATATTTTGAAGTGACCTTGACCCTGAACTATGGAAGATAACTGTGTCAAACTTAATAATTATGTGGGGCACATGTTATACTTTCATCATGAGACACATTTGGTCACATATCATCAAGGTCAAGGTCACTTTGAGCCTTATGAAATGTGACCAAAATGGGGTAGTGAACCACTAAAAGTGACCATATCTCATGGTAGAAAGTGCCAATAAGCACCATTGTGCTTCCTATGTCTTGAATTAACAGCTTTGTGTTGCATGACCTTGGATGACCTTGACCTTGGGTCAAGGTCACATGTATTTTGGTAGGAAAAATGTGTAAAGCATTTCTTAGTGTATGATGTCATTGGTAGGTTTAGTTGTTTGACCTTGACCTTGAAGGTCACCTGAAGGTCAAGGTCATATAAAGGTCAAGGTCAAGCATGTGAGTCGTATGGGCTTTGCCCTTCTTGTTTGCTTATCAGTTACTCCTTAGGGGAGACATTAGTATAAAAATGGTCAAAATGTCATATTCTGGTGATTTTGACTTTGGAGGGTTATTGAGCTGTTTCAAACCTCTGCAGTGTTATTCCAGTGTACTTAAACATTATAGAAAGCATGTAACATGCAAATGATGCAACTTACACCTCTGAGAATTTCTGTTGGCACTGTTGGAAATGCAAAGAAGATGGAAAAAGCAAGTTTTCCCTTCTTTTTTCGTGTTTTCTAAAAAACTACTCTTTGTGAACTTGAAATTATGCTGAAATATTCTCAGCATTGTACAAATCTATAATTTTTTGTTGTGTTTTTTATGCATGTAGCAACATCTCATCACACGGGCTTGTGATATTAACTAAAGTTCAGAAGATACACATAAAACATTTCTAAAAAATGGAGATGTTTTGAGTACATAAAAATAGTAAATATTCTTTCCAAAAGTATGAGGAATTTTCCTAAAAGGATGTGACAAGTTTCAGATACTGATATTACAAATCTAGGGATAAAAACAACTTTGCTGTAATTAGTTTTTGAGCCTTACATTTTTCAGACAAAAACTATGTGATATGGTGGCTTAATGTTTTTAAGGGGAAAAAAAGTGATATGGTGGCTATGTTGAATAATTATCAGATGACTTACTTTTTCCCATTGAAGCAAAAGTGGTTTTTATTCATGTTTCATGTATATCTTTGAATTGTCATGCATAACAGTTTAAAAAGTCATGACACTGTAATTATCATGGTTTTTCTGAGTGTTAGTATAACTTTTATAATCATTAATGACCCATGTATGCTGTTGACCAATTTAATTTCCTTATGGATTAATAAAATGATATGAGTTATGAGTTATGTGTTACAGTGAATTTTTTTCTTCTTCTGATACCCATGTCTTCCCAGAAGACCAACATCAAGTAGTGTATTGAGCATAGTCTTGAGAAAGTTGTTCAAAGCCATTTGCGTTTCATCTGACTGTTCTACAGGCAGGGCTGCCCTCCATGGATGCCTGTCTGGCTGAGGCAGAAAGATGCAGGGAGATGGGCCAGGTGGTGGAGGCAGTCAAGTTCTTCCTGCTGTCTACCTTGCCAGAACAGGGCATGGAGCTTGGGCTGGCAGATGTCAAGAGTGAGTCATGATGGAGTCATTGTCTTGCAGTGCACTGGCAGATGTCAAGAGTGAGTCATGATGGAGTCATTGTCTTGCAGTGCACTGGCAGATGTCAAGAGTGAGTCATGATGGAGTCATTGTCTTGCAGTGCACTGGCAGATGTCAAGAGTGAGTCATGATGGATTCATTGTCTTGCAGTGCACTGGCAGATGTCAAGAGTGAGTCATGATGGATTCATTGTCTTGCAGTTTCTTGTCTTGCACTGCACTGGCAGATGTCAAGAGTGAGTCATGGTGGATTCATTGTCTTGCAGTTCGTTGTCTTGCAATGTACTGGCAGATGTCAAGAGTGAGTCATGATGGATGCATTGTCTTGCAGTGCACTGGCAGATGTCAAGAGTGAGTGATGATGGATTCATTGTCTTGCAGTGCACTGGCAGATGTCAAGAGTGAGTCATGATGGAGTCATTGTCTTGCAGTGCACTGGCAGATGTCAAGAGTGAGTCATGATGGAGTCATTGTCTTGCAGTGCACTGGCAGATGTCAAGAGTGAGTCATGATGGAGTCATTGTCTTGCAGTGCACTGGCAGATGTCAAGAGTGAGTCATGATGGAGTCATTGTCTTGCAGTGCACTGGCAGATGTCAAGAGTGAGTCATGATGGATTCATTGTCTTGCAGTGCACTGGCAGATGTCAAGAGTGAGTCATGATGGATTCATTGTCTTGCAGTGCACTGGCAGATGTCAAGAGTGAGTCATGATGGATTCGTTGTCTTGCAGTGCACTGGCAGATGTCAAGAGTGAGTCATGATGGATTCATTGTCTTGCAGTGCACTGGCAGATGTCAAGAGTGAGTCATGATGGATTCGTTGTCTTGCAGTGCACTGGCAGATGTCAAGAGTGAGTCATGATGGAGTCATTGTCTTGCAGTGCACTGGCAGATGTCAAGAGTGAGTCATGATGGATTCATTGTCTTGCAGTGCACTGGCAGATGTCAAGAGTGAGTCATGATGGATTCGTTGTCTTGCAGTGCACTGGCAGATGTCAAGAGTGAGTCATGATGGATGCATTGTCTTGCAGTGCACTGGCAGATGTCAAGAGTGAGTCATGATGGATGCATTGTCTTGCAGTGCACTGGCAGATGTCAAGAGTGAGTGATGATGGATTCATTGTCTTGCAGTGCACTGGCAGATGTCAAGAGTGAGTGATGATGGATTCATTGTCTTGCAGTGCACTGGCAGATGTCAAGAGGGAGTCATTGTCTTGCAGTGCACTGGCAGATGTCAAGAGTGAGTGATGATGGATTCATTGTCTTGCAGTGCACTGGCAGATGTCAAGAGTGAGTGATGATGGATTCGTTGTCTTGCAGTGCACTGGCAGATGTCAAGAGTGAGTCATGATGGATTCATTGTCTTGCAATGCACTGAAAATGCTAGACTGACTTAAACGAATTGTTTGTCCGATTTGGAGAGGGGGGGGGGGGGGGGGGGGGATGAATAACAGGATGAGTTGGGTTGAAAAAGTAAACAGCTTGACAACTACCCATGGAGCTTGCTTATCCAGTGTACTTGTGCATTTGAAGTGCACCAGTCATGTCAAACAAAGTGTGCATGTGCTTTAGTCAGGCTGGATGGATTGCATGTACAGCCATTGTAAAGCCTTACAGCAGGCATTTAAATATGTAGCAATGAGAAACAACATTGATGACTAGAATTGGCATATGTTTTTTGTTTGAGATAGATTTGATTTAGGATATGAAGAAAAAGGAGAATATCCTGTGCTGAAACTATGGAGTCAACTTGAAACTATATATATGCACGCACCCCCCACCCCCATAAAAAAGACATTTAATGTTGCAATCAATGACTGCCAGAATATAAAGTGAGAAAGTGTCAACTGTTGAGGTACTTGCATTAAGTCTACTGGTCATGCACACAATGAATGCTCACCATCAAAACAAAGCAAACATTCATTCCACCAAGATGACCATTCTCAGGGCAGCATGTTCTGAAGAAAGAACACAAGACATTGGACTGCCACCAGTTGTCCCTCCAGTGACTATCTTGGTCCAACCCTGGCGCCCGCCTCTTCACCACTAAGCAGGAGGACTTTTTGTTGCAGGCAAGATGTCCAGGGAGGGATGGACAGCAGATGATGTCTTTGACATGCTGCAGCTGCTGGGCTGTATCAAGACTGAGAGGCTCCAACAGCACCGATGTGAAAAGTGGGTATAGTCAGCCTTACAGGCAGCCTTACAGTCAGCCTTACAGTCAGCCTTACAGTCAGCCTTACAGTCAGCCTTACAGTCAGCCTTACAGTCAGCCTTACAGTCAGCCTTACAGTCAGCCTTACAGGCAGCCTTACAGTCAGCCTTACAGTCAGCCTTACAGTCAGCCTTACAGTCAGCCTTACAGGCAGTCTTACAGGCAGTCTTACAGTCAGCCTTACAGGCAGCCTTACAGGCAGCCTTACAGTCAGCCTTACAGTCAGCCTTACAGTCAGCCTTACAGTCAGCCTTACAGTCAGCCTTACAGTCAGCCTTACAGTCAGCCTTACAGGCAGTCTTACAGTCAGCCTTACAGTCAGCCTTACAGTCAGCCTTACAGTCCCAGTCCTTACAGTCCCAGTCCTTACAGTCCTTAGTCCTTAGAGTCCCCAGTCCTTACAGTCCAGTCTTACAGTCAGCCTTACAGTCAGCCTTACAGTCCCAGTCCTTACAGTCCCAGTCCTTACAGTCCCAGTCCTTACAGTCCAGCCTTACAGTCCCAGTCCTTACAGTCCCAGCCTTACAGTCCAGCCTTACAGTCCCAGTCCTTACAGTCCAGCCTTACAGTCCCCAGTCCTTACAGTCCCCAGTCCTTACAGTCCCCAGTCCTTACAGTCCCCAGTCCTTACAGTCCCCAGTCCTTACAGTCCCCAGTCCTTACAGTCCCCAGTCCTTACAGTCCCCAGTCCTTACAGTCCCCAGTCCTTACAGTCCCCAGTCCTTACAGTCAGCCTTACAGTCAGCCTTACAGTCAGCCTTACAGTCAGCCTTACAGTCAGTCTTACAGGCAGTCTTACAGTCAGCCTTACAGTCAGTCTTAGGAGAGGGACTATGGATCCTCATTCAGTGCTGCTCTGCATTTCTGCGTGTGACATCCTTTGAAATGACAGGCTAACAGTGTTTAGATGTAGTCCCTTACACTCATTGAAAGAGATCATGAGAGCTCCCCTTGTTTGGGAATGGATATAGTTCTCCTTATTGTTGTCAATCTTATCTTTGTTACTGTTGTAATAATTTTCTTTGAAAAAAAGATATTATATTCAATCTCACCTTGGCGGTAATCATCACTCTTCTTCTTTCACACACACACACACACACACACACACACACACATGCACGCACGCACGCACGCATAGAGTAAGAATTAACGCACTGCATCTCTCTTCATTATCTGCAACCACCTAGGAATATGGAGTTGGGACTTAATCCAAAGATTATAGGTTACACAAAGATAGCTCATGCCGAGCTTGTTGTGAGGATCGAGACACGTTGCACACCAAGCGGTTGGAACTATTGGTGAATCAAGGGAAGTAATCTCAACGCTTAGAGACATGTAAAAGTGCTTGTTTGTCGACGCGTTTCTGATGCGTTCCGATCATGTTTGTGAATACATTTACGGTGTAATGTGTAATAAAATGATTTGCTGCAATAATGGGGGTGTTTTGGCTTTGTTTTTTTGTAGCAGGCGTTGTGAAATCGAAATATTTGGTTCATGGAAATGGATGCTTCTGCGCATGCGCGTGAGCCTATAGTCCGTTTAAACATTGCTCTGTCAGTGGACGCTACTGACTTCCCACGCCCGGGGAGTTATGCCAAAGATCCGGCCGCGTTAAAGTATGCAAAAATATTAATTAGATTAAAAACTAATCGAAAATAGTCATATTAGACTGTTTTAACGTATACTTTCTGCACAAAACCCACAGAAGATAAGTAAACAAACGTCACCGGTCGTATGTACCTAGATGGCTAGCAGACGAATAATCTTTGTCTCCACTGACAGAGCAATGTTGAAACGGACTATAGGCTCACATTTCGATGAACCAAATATTTCGATTTTACAACGCCTGCTACAAAAAAACAAAGCCAAAACACCCCCATTATTGCAGCAAATCATTTTATTACACATTACACCGTAAATGTATTCACAAACATGATCGGAACGCATCAGAAACGCGTCGACAAACAAGCACTTTTACATGTCTCTAAGCGTTGTGATTACTTCCCTTGATTCACCAATAGTTCCAACCGCTTGGTGCGCTGCGTTTCCGACGTCTTGTAACTTTTAAGAGCAAAAGCTCGGCATGAGCTATCTTTGTGTAACCTATAATCTTTGCTTAATCTAAGCAGCTCATTCGGGTCATCCGGGCATGTAAGGCCGAAACAGCAGCCGCTGATAATGGGGGGTGCAGACAGGAGAAGACAACACGGACCATGGTAGCTGAGAGAGCATTTCGGGCCCTAACCGAAAGGTCGCTGGTTCAGTCCTCATCTATGGTCCTACATTTTTCCTGTTTGTTCCATGCAGTGCTTCATTTTTATATGTTAAACTAAGCAGCTCAAATGTTTTTGTGATCAGTTTTACTAAGGCTGATAGACTATAAAACTTAATTCGTTCATTCATCCTTTCATTCATTCATACTCCTTTGCCAGGATGAAGTCTGAGCTCCTGGCCCTCTCTGCCTATGTGGGAGCGCTGGTTGCAGTGAGGAGACACTACTACCCCATTGTCCCTGCCTTGCTCAGGCACACCAGGTGAGGACGGCAGCCTTTGGGGGTTCTGTGGCAGAGTGGTTCTGCGGCAGAGTGGTTAGCGTGCTTGACCTGCAGTCTGTACGGATTCTAGAGTTGCATCCTTAAGCAAGATGCTTTACTGATGTTGCTTCTCTCCACCCAGAAGCCAAATGGGTACCTGTGAGGGCTCAGCTGGAAAACTGTGAGTTCATTAGCAGCTGGGTTGCATGCTCCCCCGGGAGTTGAGATGGTGTTGGAGTGATAAAAAAAGGTAACCTGAGGACCAGGGGGTAAAAGTAGGCGGTTTGAGCACCAACAGCCGATGGAAAAGTCGCAACATTAAAAAGGACCCCTTTACCTTTTTACTTACCAGGAAACTATCGATAACTGCTTGATTTATCTATGTTCTTGAAAACTCCACTGTTACATTAATGTGCTGTGTGCAGTCTTTTAAGTGTTTCAAGATATTGAGGAAACCTGTGGTAATGGGGAGGGGGGGCTTTATGAAAAGAAAAAAAATTAATAACAGCCATTCAGGGCTCAGGCATAGCTTTTGCAGGGCTTCCACTTGGCTTCTAGAGTGCTTTGAAACTGACTGAGGTGACTTAATGGCAAATTTGTTACAGGGGCACAGTACTTGTTCTGTACACTGATTCAGAGGGACACAACCCAGAATAGAAAATGTATCCATGCAGTGTGATCATTTTTCTTTCTGCAGAATGAGCAATGTGTTTCTGCTTGTTTAGTGGAATCATTTCACCACTATGTGTTATCCAGAATCTATGGATCTCGTATCCTTACCATAGGGTTATTTACTTGTAATCCTTACTGAAATACAATATGATAACATAGGTGAAAGATAGACTGCCGGATTACCGAAGACAAACAAAAAATGTTCCCACCAATTTGCTGGGAGGTGTAGAAATCCATGGTTTAATGATGTAACAAACTTTTTGGGTGTAGCCCTCCTACACCTCCAAGCAGTCCTATAATTTTGTTTTGTTTTGTATACAATATAATACTTTCTACTTTTGTGGTCACCTGTGTCATAGCACAGCAGCTTCTCGTTGATGGTAGTCTCACTAAATGTTATGGGCTTAGCATTTTGCTGACAATGTGCCACATGTACTTCTTAAATTTCTCTTCAAATGATTTAGTCTTGGGGGATGTGCTGATGTTTATGAGGATACAAATGTAGCGAGTTACTTTCAACTCTTGTACTACTCTGGTGCCAAACAAAGTGAGGGGCTGGTGTCAGACTATAATCTAGAACAACAAGAGAAGGGTGACCAATGAAGCCTGGTCACCCTTTTCTTGTTGTTCAAGATTGTAGATTAGGCCTGAAGAAGGAGTTAAGTCTCCGAAAGCTTGCCCCTGCAACGTCGCATCACCAGACTTTATGGGTCACCCTTTTCTTGTTACTCTGGTGCCTGCAGGCAGATGCTGGCAAGGTTGGAGCTGAGCTCGGTGCCCGTGTCAGGCACCCTTGTAGAGCTGGAGCTGGCAGCCTGGAATGCTCACCAGGAACAGGAAGAGAGGTCAGTGCTGATGGTTACACGTTGCCCTCTACCACTTCTAGTACTTGGGCCACTATGGCTCATACTATCAGAGCTATATTATTTGGTTGGATTTTTTTCTTTTGTTGCTACACTAACAAATAATCCACCATGCCACAATTGAACTTATTTACTTTTGAGTGTTACTTCAGCATGTTTTTCATTCAAAATAAAGTTTTGTATAATTTTGCTGCATTTTTGGTGTAAAGGTTGAAATTGCTGAGTTTTTTTCCCCCTTTGTTTGTTCTCCCTGTGGGTTCGGGGTAAGAATTGACCCACCGCGTCTCCTTACACAATTCATAAGAGGCGAATAACTAGGGACACAGTGACTTGATTTACGTTTACTCTAAACTGTTCCAGTGATTTTCGTGCTTAATGGCCTTACATAGCCTACAAAGGCTGATAGGCCGTAAAACACTATCCATCCATCCATCCCCCTTTGTTTGTGAAAATAAATGAGGGATCTTGATGTGTTGTGAATGAAGACAGGTTGCCTACTTTGTCTGAGCTTACTTACCTGTAGATGTGCTTATGAAATGGTAGTTTCTGGACTGATTAATGATGTATATTTGCTCCTCTGATAAGGAAATTGAGTTCTAATGTGATTGTTATTTTGGCAGGCAACTTGACATTGTTTAGTTATGCTATCTGTATACCTATCTTATTTGATCACAACACTTGTTATAATGACAGGTGAAAATGTGTTTGTGTACTCATTGTGGGACCAAGGGTCTCTCTCTCTTTTCTTGTTAGGAGATGTGTGCATGTTGTTCACAGTGGGGTCTTAGCCACCCATATATTGGCTTTTCTGATGTAGTGTGTTTTGCCATAAGGAGGAAAGGTGTACAATGACCCTGGCATACTGTGTGATTGAGAGAGTGTGTTTGGTGCTTACAGGTGAAAGAGATACTCTATAAACTTTGCTTGTTGCATGGTTGAGAGAGAATACTCTGACCGAAGGAAGAAAAGATCCCATAAACTTTATTTGTTGTATGGTTGAGAGAGAATACCTTGACTGAAGGAAATAAAAGATCCCATAAACTTTGTTGTATGGTCCAGAGAGAATACTTTGACTGAAAGAAATAAAAAATCCCATTAGCTTTGTTGTATGGTTAAGAGAGAATACTTTGACTGTAGGAAATAGCGGGACTCCATAAACTTTGCTTGTTGTATGGTTGAGAACGAATACTTTGACTGAAGGGAATAGAAAGATCACATAGACTTTGCTTGTTGTATGGTTGAGAGCGAATACTTTGACAATAGAAAGATCCCATGGACTTTGCTTGTTGTATGGTTGAGAGCGAATACTTTGACTGAAGGGAATAGAAAGATCACATAGACTTTGCTTGTTGTATGGTTGAGAGCGAATACTTTGACAATAGAAAGATCCCATGGACTTTGCTTGTTGTATAGTTGAGAAAGTGTACATTGACTGTAGGGGAGAGACGGACCCCAAACCCATGGGAGCCCAGCATCAGGAGGTGTACACGGAGCTGCTGCGGAAGGCAGGGAAGACCAAGGAGCTGGTGGAGCTCGGGCCCGACTACAAGTCCTGCTCCAACCTGCCTTCCCACTCGGACGTCCACGTGTCCTGCCTCACTGGACAGAGGATCCAGGTAGGAAGGATCACATTATGGCTGTCTGTTTCATAGTGTTCTGAGAAATGCATGTGACAGTTGCCGCCAGATGGCCCCCTCATCAGCTGGAACCCGGGGTCATGTAGCCTGCAGGGCTTACCCCGGCAGCTTGACCACCAGTGGCCCCAAGCAGCACACTGTGCCACCAGTGAGATACTGACCTGAAATGATTGTAATAAAATGCATACCCTGATATACCACTTATTTAGCCAGAAGCTGTGTCCTTTTATTTTTAAAAAGTCTTGATATCCATGTTAGTCTGCTGTAGATTGTCATGTTTATCCCTCCAGGTTTACTGGAGGTCCTACAGACTTTATTAATCTGTCTGTGTGTCTGTGTGTCTGTCCCGTCTCCACGGCCTATATCTCAAAAACTACTGGACGGATTTCCTTGAGATTTTGCACACTGACTGGAAGTTAGGTCCCATTCAATATTATCAAATTTTCAGAATCGAGGTTTGAAAAGAAAGTGACTTTTTTACATTTTGGTGTTTTAATGAAAACGATTCAACGGACTCCATTTTGCAAACTCTGTGACGTTATCATTTGACGTCGAATAAAGTGACGTCATTTGCGAGGAGATTTTCGATTCTATATGCCAGAAGAAGTTCGAAACACCTGGGGAGGAATGGCGAAATTCCAACATGTGCGACGTCATCAATAACGTGACGTCATTTGCGAGGACAGTTTATAGGAGAATTAATTTAGATAGATATATGTCCTCAGATGTCTTAGGCTGCGAGGCCTTTATCTGATCTTTTGATCAGTACTTATGGCTACTCTCACTCTCTCTCTGTCTCTCTCTCTCTGTCTCTCTGTCTCTCTGTCTCTCTGTCTCTCTCTCTCTCTCTCTCTCTCTCTCTCTCTCTCTCTCTCTCTCTCTCTCTCTCTCGATCTCTCTCGATCTCTCTCCCACCCACCCTCTTACTCTCATTCTCTCTTCCCTTCCTCCCCTTTTCCCAGCTCCCCTCCCCCCCTCTTTCTCTCCCTCCCTCTCTCTCTCTCTCTCTCTCTCTCTCTCTCTCTCTCTCTCTCTCTCTCTCTCTCTCCCACCCACCCTCTTACTCTCATTCTCTCTTCCCTTCCTCTCCTTTTCCCAGCTTCCCTCCCCCCCCCTCTCTCTCTCTCACTCTCTCTCTGTCTCTCTCTCTCTCTTGTCTGCTCTCTCTCTGTCTCTCTCTCTCTCTCTCTCTCTCTCTCTCTCTCTCTCTCTCTCTCTCTCTCTCTCTCTCTCTCTCTCTCTCTCTCTCTCCCCACCCACCCTCTTACTCTCATTCTCTCTTCCCTTCCTCCCCTTTTCCCAGCTTCCCCCCTCTCTCTCTCTCACTCTCTCTCTATCTCTCTCTGTCTCTCTGTCTCTCTCTGTCTCTCTCTCTGTCTCTCTCTCTCTGTCTCTCTCTCTCTGTCTCTCTCTCTCTGTCCTCTCTCATCATCCCTCTCACTCTCTCTCCTCATTCACTCTCTCTTCTCTCTCTCTCTCTCTCTCTCTCCTCTCTCTTCTCTCTCTCTCTCTCTCTCTCTCTCTCTCCACCCACCATCTTACTCTCATTCTCTCTTCCCTTCCTCCCCTTTTCCCAGCTCCCCTCCCACCCCTCTCTCTCTGTCTCTCTCTCTGTCTCTGTCTCTCTCTCTCTCTCTCTCTCTGTCTCCTCTCTTTCTCTCTCTCTCTCTCTCTCTCTCTCTCTCTCTCTCTCTCTCTCTCTCTCTCTCTTACCACATTTGAATATTTTGCCTCAAGGGCTGAATGTAAGTAAGAAAGGCAATACTGCCTAATTCACTACCCTTGTAAAATAAGTTCTTTCGTTCGTTCTGTCTGTCCTGACTTAAGCGCAACAACTTGGTACTGGTAGTCTGTTGACTTGGCCTAATGGCAGTGAATCGATAATAAACTTGGCAGAAATAGACCTTAAGTATCCTAAAATGTACAAGACCACTCAAATTTCATGAACTATCATCCATTTTATATACAATTTACAGTGCAAAATATGAAGCGAGGGAGTTTACAGAAAAGAACGTTATAATTCCTTTACAAACACGTAGTAACGTCAGTTGCCAAATGAATGGCTCAGATGGTAAAGCGCTGGACAATTGTAACGTTAGGTCATGCGTGAACGGATTCGAATCCTC
>JAWQFJ010003740.1:0-20000 GCA_034096865.1 Theodoxus fluviatilis
TACACTTACACACATGAAAATCTAAAGATGCACCAGAGTGAAATTATCTACACATATATGTACGTATTGAAATTGCAATTGCACGCAACCAGATATGGATGGAAGGTGGGGTGGGGACTGTAGCTGACAAATATGTGAAGCAATGGCGACTAACAAACTTTACTTGGTGGGCCTATGGCATTTTCTCTTGCCCTCTCATGGTTCTCAGCGAAACAGTAAACATACCATTTTTCCTGCTTCTTCACAGTGTTGTGCCACAACCTGCCAAACACCAGAATGTCGACCAAAGTTTTGGAAACAGCAGAGCTCCGAAGACGGACACTGGACACGCAGCCAAGTGCGTCGCGTGTCGCCAGAGAGACGCTGACGTCATCTTCCTGCCATGCGCACACAAGCTGGTCTGCCGCCAGTGCGCCGAGAGCTGTAAGAACTGTCGGCAATGCGGACAAGCCATCAAAAGTAAAGTGGACACAAGTATGGAGCATTTCACCCAGGTTTCATCTTATATAGACCACATCAGTAATCATTAGATGATCGCAAAGAGTTCCGCAGACGGGCTCTAGACGAATCCAGTGCCGAGGAAAGGGGTGTAGACAGACGCCAGCCTTCCTGGAGAATTCATTCTGAGGGGTGTAGACCAAAAACACTCTCACTCACTCACTCATTCACTCGCTCGCTCACTCGATCGATTAACCTATCGATTTATTTGTTCGATCGATCATTCGATCAATCTATCGATTTACTCTCGCTCGCTCGCTCGCTCGATCTTTCGATCGATCGCTCGATTGATTGATTGTTCGCTCGCTCAATCGATCGATTGTCTAGTCCTATGCGAATGCTAGCACATTTTTCAAATATGGATGTCTCCAAACGCTAGCGTTTCATCAGTATTGGATTCGTCTTCCGCTCTTCTGCGGCAGTCTTTCCAATCCGTGTATCATGGCGCGGCTCCTGCTAAGTGTTGGTAATATTTCATTTTCAACGGCCATCACGACAATCAGACCACATGATACTCTGAAGTGGTCAATCGGCCTACATTCTTGAAACTGTGAATCCTTCCACGAGTGTACAAAGATATTGATCTCACTCTTTTCTTGTACATCTCAAGATCAGTTCTTATCATCAACATTTCCTCACTTTTTGGGGACAACGTGTTTACTCTTATGGAATCTAGGCCTCTGTCATCTATTTGCTATTTGGAAGCCTGAAAACACTGAAAGTATCAGTGCTACTGTTGCATGTTGTAAGAATCCGCACCTCTTCCCACAGAGGGTAGTGCGTTGGAGAAGGTGCAGCCGTCCACAGCAGGTGACAGCAACGCGATACCTGCAGGTATGAGGGGGAAATGAACACCGTATTTGGTCCCAGCAGAGTGGTCTAGCTAACCAGCAGTCCAACATAATATGGATTTCTCTTAAAAACCAAATTTCCTAAATTAAGATTTATTTAAGGTCGTAAGTTGTTGTTTTTGTTGTTTTTTAATCTGAAAGGAATTATCATAAAGCAGACATGGAACATCTTTCTTGATTTGAATCCTGTGCGTTATCTCAGACGAATTTGGGCAGTCCCAGCGTTCAAGATCCGCCTACTCCATTATCTTAATGTCATTCACGCTGTCAGAATATGCTTTGCTTGAAAGTAACATAGCACTGCCGTAGCGCGGTACCCGCAGCCTGGTACACCAGCCCTGTGAGACTGTCCCGAAATCTTTCACAGGATATATTTATTCCGCACTCAGTTGATGATGTGGCGTTTCATTTCAAAACTGCAACCAGACCAGCATATAAAAAGCGCTATAAAAATCGACTCATTGTTTTGAAATCAGTTGTATGGTCGTAATCTCGGAAGATGCATTCTCATTTTGAAGTGTTTTTGTCGAATCTACCTGCTTGCATCAAATAGCCGTGACAGGGCGGAACAGATTATCTGAACATGTTCGCTTTTTGTCGCAGGATTCTTTAACCAGAAAATGGCGAATCTGACGGACCAGGACTTAGGTGCTGCCATGCAGGAAGCAACTGCATTTCTGTCTACGCCGTCCTCCTTACAGGAACTCTTCAGAGCCATAGAGACTACACAAACCGGCAAAATCGTCAAGATGGTAGAAAGCCACCCGAGCCTGGTACGCTTCTTATGAACTGCTGTCCTTGTAGTCATCCAGCCTTTGGAAAAGGCAGCAGACAGTTACTTTGTTACTATAAGATACTGAAATAGATAACGTACTGTCTTGTTATACAGTTTTTCTGTTCATGCTTTGTCAGTGACATCCATGCATTCGAATGCACGAACGGCGTTCGTTGGCATGTGTAAGGAGAGAGAGAGAGAGAGAGAGAGAGAGAGAGAGAGAGAGAGAGAGAGAGAGAGAGAGAGAGTATGAGTGATTCCCTGATTGCGGACGACGACTCGTCAAGAAAGAGAAATTAAACTAATTCTTCATGTATCAAAGTAAAAACCAGTAAAATAAAGAGCTACAGTTTATGGTGCCAATTAGTGAAACGGAAAGTGATAAATGAGAGAATGAGAGAGAGAGAGAGAGAGAGAAAAAACAACAACATAAGAACTAAGGAAGGATCACAGAAGAGAATGCATAAGCCAGATATCAACTAGCAGCTTCGTACCTTCTGAGAGAGAGAGAGAGAGAGAGAGAGAGAGAGAGAGAGAGAGAGAGAGAGAGAGCAAGCATGTGAGTGCATGCATTGAGGTTCTCGTGCCGTGCGCACAGAGCTATTCATCCACATGCGCAAGTTGCACCATTCAAGATGCACAGACATACTCTCTGCAGTTATTGATTCACATTCGCTTCACCTTTGACTTCCTTCAATCTTTTACACACAGCTGCAGCAGACTGTGGCCGGAGCGAATGTCCTTCATTACGCGGCTCATAGTGGGCAGCCGGAGGCTGTACGGATCCTTGTGGCCCAAGGCGCCGACTTAAACACAGGAGATGCAACTGGAGATTCCCCTCTCACCAGAACCATATACACGTACGTCTGCAGTCTTTTTATTTGCCTCCCCTGGCATTGTCTGTAGAGGTTCATTGTATGTTTACGGGCTTATCCAGATAATAGATTACTCTCTATCATATTCGTGGTAGTGAAGAGATCTGAGTATCCATCTCACCGTAAACTCATTGCGAAAGTCATAATCATGTCCGAGTACTCTTCCTCAGCCAATGCACTCTGTTGGAAATCCTCTCCTTGACAGATTCCCAAGACGAAAAAACGTTTGTGCCCTTTCACCACGAAATGTGTCTCAATGCCTTTTTTAAGGGGTCATCAACAACATCTGAAAGTACTTTGAATGTTTTTTCCACTGGTGAAGTTCGCATCAAAACCAGAAGAACGGTTGGTGAGTTGCAGGCCATTGAAGGCACTATGCTCATCTTTCTACATTAAAATGTCGCCAGAATGTTAGCAAAGTTCTCCACAAGACGTACACATATATCCCGTCAAGTCTAGCAAATCACTGGGGAGTTCTTTTCTGTCTGGGCAACGATACTACACATATTACTGTTGATGATAAGTCAGGCTCTCATAGGAGACAAGGATGGAATTATTTATTTCATTGAAGAGAGAGAAAGAACGATGTGATCTAAAAACGCGTTTCGAGGGCTTTCCTTCAATAGTATTGGATAGGGTTGATGTTTGAAACGCACTTTTCAGCATGCCTAATGGTAATACAAGGAAAATTATTTGCAGCAACATAACAATGAATGCTGTCAGGTGCAAGTAAATAATTAATGAAGCAGCTCAGTGATAAAGGGGTAATGTGTACAGTGGTTTGAGGCCCAGACATGTGATGGGTCATTTTATGAAACCAAACATTAAGCGTTATTCACAACCCAACGGTCGTCGTCCTTCAGTATCGTCAGAGTCCTTGCTAGCCTGGCAATCTTCGTTATCATGGGTATTTTTGTTGGTAGGTTGGTTTCTGTACACGTGTTACAAACCCAAAACATACTGCTGAAAAGTGGATCAAAGGACTCTTCACTGTCCGTTTTTCTTCTTCTGAACTAACCTTTTAATAATGTTCAAGCTCAGTTCTTGACGTGCAAAGCTATTTCAGCCTGCACGTCTGATGCCTCTGCAACCCACATCTATGTTACTGGTGATGTGAAAAGTATGCAGAGAGATTTCACTAGCCAAATGCTCGTTTCAAATTATCGGACTTGGTCGATGTCTCGACCTTGCAAAAGAGGACAAAGGATTGTTCATTTTGTTAGCTTATTTATTATTTATATACTGCAAAAAGTCGTGTAGATGTATGAAACATTTTTTTTGCGGGTACGACGTTGCTCCTGGTTCCACACGTACACTTTCGAATATATTCATATCACATGTTGCATTATACTTCTATCTCAATATGTGACCAGTCCTCCAAAATTGAGTCGCTCGAATACCTTTGGTGATTTTAAAAACATATTGTTTCTTCATAAAGAACACTACATGTAATTTAAAATCATACCTAAAATATCATATGTACAGTGGTTGCTATGACAATATGAATACGTATATACACAAATATGAGCTTTTCAATAAAACTTCTTTTCAAGTTTGAGCTACGTATTGCATTGCAAAGCCTTCTTTGTAATGAAGCTGTAATATTAAAATGTGATGCAGAGCTAATTTGTACATACATTCCTCAAACTGGCAGTGAAAATGAGCTACGCGTTTATTGATTGAACGATTAAACCATGGATCTACCTTAATTTCTTAAATGCAGCTACGAGAAAAGAAAAGTAGAAGAAAAGGTGGACACGAAACTGAATACAATGGAATATATGCAAAAAATGTTTGTCTTCAGGAATCGGGCGGTCTATCTTTTACCTATGCAAAAATTCATCCGACAGGTGTTTGACAGAGGTCATAATGCTGTGTGCATTGCCTTTAAAATTTGGACGATACGGTCTTCGTTGCCTGCACAGGAATCAAGTGGAAGCCGCCGAAGTTCTGCTAGAACTCGGAGCTGATGTGAACCACGCCAACGTTCTGCGCTTAACTCCCCTTCACGTGGCAGTGGCTCATAACAGAGTGGACATGGTGCTCGTGCTTCTTCGGAACAAAGCCTCTGTCAACAACCAGGTTTGTGATCTGCTTTACCTCGCCAAAAAACAACAACCCTCTGTTCCTGTCTCAGACGATTCTGTCTCGTGTGTGTGTGTGTGTGTGTGTGTGTGTGTGTGTGTGTGTGTGTGTGTGTGTGTGTGTGTGTGTGTGTGTGTGTGTGTCTGTGTGTGTGTGTGTGTGTGTGTGTCTGTGTGTTTGTCTGTGTGTGTGTGTTTGTGTGTTTGTTGTGTGTGTGTGTGTGTGTGTGTGTGTGTGTGTGTGTGTGTGTGAATGAATGTGTGTGTATGTGTGTGTGTGTGTTTGTGTGTGTGTGTGTGTTTATGTGTATGTGTGTGTGTGTCTGTGTGTTTGTGTGCGTGTGTTGTGTTTGTGTGTGTTTGTGTGTGTGTGTGTGTGCGTATGTGTGTATGTGTGTGTGTTTGTGTGTGTGTGTGTGTGTGTGTGTGTGTGTTTGTGCGTGTGTGTCTGTGTGCGTAAATGCGTGCCTTCATATACCATCGTGCTATCTGTTGATCGTACCTATACTTGGATCTCTTACGCTTGCTCTGGGTATACTTACCATCCCTATATGTGAGAGGCGTTCGTGTTAGTTGAGGCCCCAGGCTTATACGTCTATTCATTTGGCTGAGGTGAATATTTGGCGCCTCATGTGAGGAGCCGAAATACCTATACTGCATGCCCATGCACTTGGATTGCTGTAAAATATCTTCTCTGTTACATCGATGAAAAATCTACTACCGGAACTTTCTTACCCCCAAGGCAAATGTGTTTCCGCTCTTAAAGTTTAATTGAAACAATGGAATTAAGGTTTCCGTTCAGCTCTGTACTCAAAACCAGATTCCCAGCATCCAAAATAGCAATAACTGCATTATCCTTACCATCTTTCCAAGTGTTCTTCAGTCTTAATCAGCGATGCAGAAAAAGGGGATATTGTTGAATTCCTTCATTCACTTCCATTCTCCGATGATAAGTTTCACGAAAACGTCAGAAAACGACAATTCACGAATGACATCCTTAATCAAGAGACTGGCAGAGGTACCATTCACAAGTGGGAGCACCATCAGGTACATTAACTGAAAAAACAAAAACGTGGATTAGGCCTGTCAATTCTTCCCACTAGTACATTAATGGATATACACTCTCAATAATCTTTTGGCTGGCTTTTTAAATAAAGATTCACATTAAGTCCCCAAAAGGAAATAATATAATATTCTATTTATTCCCTGATAGTCTATATTCATTAAAAAATGAAAATTGAAAATGCAAGGAAAAACTATTGGAATTTGATTGTCGTGTCTGTGGCGACCCTTTCTACAGGACGCACAGGGCAACACGCCTCTCCATGTTGGTCTCGGCAAAGATGGCGTCGGCGATGCCATCCTGGAGGCTCTTGTGGCAGTCGAAGATATCAACCTCAAACTCACCACCAGTCAGCATGCCACCGCTCTCCACACGGCCGTCCATTTCAACCACACACGGTAGGAACAAGCTTGAACGTGTTTTGTGGCGTGCATTGTATTCTGAATGTGTTCTCCCACTGCAGCAAAGACAATCGGAGCAAGGCAATACGTAGTGCATTCCATTGCAGACATGTCATGATGTAGTGAGGTGGCTTTCAATGGAGACATCAATGTTCAATAAGAGATAACGACTATTTCATATGACTGCTGAAACCGCCTAAAGCTGTCGATGACAAAAATGCAACTGAATAATATAGTTAAGTGCCACGAACTAAGAGAGAGAGAGAGAGAGAGAGAGAGAGAGAGAGAGAGAGAAAGAGAGAGTGTGTATGTGTGTGTGTGTGTGTGTGTGTGTGTGTGTGTGTTTGTGTGCATGCAGGCGTCTGTATGTGATTGTTGGTTCGATACATATAGGTAAAGTGTCTGTGTGCGTTTACATGTGTGTACGTGTACGTACGTCTGCGTGGGTGTTATTGTGTGTGAGTGTGTTGGTTTGATACATGTCCACGTATCTCTGTTTCTGTGAGTGTATGCGCGCGCGCGTGTGTCCGTCTGTCCGTCGTCTGTCTATATGGTGTTTGCAGCTGAAGACACGTTACGTAAGTGTGTAATTAGAAATGACAAAAGCATCGAGTTTGTTGGTGAGACTACTTTTGGAGCGACTTTTACTCCCATCAAACGCAGTTACACTCATAACATGGCTGCTGCATTTGGTTACATAATGTCACCCTGTCAATAAACACTTCTGTTGGATTCACGCAGAGCAATGCAGAAGATTCTGGATCGAGATGCCAGCCTGGTAAACGCAGCGATGGAGAAGAGATTCACCTCTCTGCACCTTGCCGCGCAGGGTAATCGCGTGGAGGCCATGAGAATTCTTCTGAATGTGAGTATGGACTGCTTTTAAGTTTGTTTTTGCTCAGTGAAGAAATTATTTTCAGGATGCCGCACGAAATATAATTCCTAGCTTTCAATGTTTGTCCCAGCGTAAGAAATGCATTTAGAACTGATTAGGTCATGCGTACATGTGTACAACTATTGCGTTACCTTGACTGACTTATGAAGGGGCTGCATTACAGCAAGCACACGCACGGGCGTTTCTGGATAAGATCTTTGTGAAAGAAACTGATTAAAGTCAGTTTCATTGCTTTTCCTCTATAGCATGGATTTTTACAAATGTACTTGAAGATTGGAGAGGATATCTACTCTTTATATGTCCACTACAATTATCGAGTGTCTTGAATTTCTTCCAGAAACTAGGCAACGATATTTTTCTTGAACTTCGACGCATTGCATCCATTCGCCAATATCTTTCTGACACTGTGTGTGTTAGACTGGTCACTGCCAGGGTCACTTCAAGGCTGGATTATTGTAATTCAGTTTTGGCGGGTCTTCCAGCAGAACAATTGAACCGTCTTCAGCGCGTTCAAAACAGCGCAGCACGCCTCGTGCTGAGGAAGGGAAAACGCAATCATGTGACTCCCATGCTTAGGCATCTACACTGGCTTCTCGTGAAATTCCGTTGCCAGTACAAAATTGCTGTTTTGGCCTACCGTCATTTTGATGGTACTCTTCCTGTGTATCTTTCGGCATCCCTTCGCACATATCAACCATCCCGTTCTCTCCGTTCAGCAAATGAAAAGCTTCTCAAAATTCCTAGACGTAGTACAAAATCTTTTGGTGAGCGTAGTTTTAGTTTCAATGCCCCCTCTGTCTGGAACTCGCTGCCGGTTGGTCTGCGTGACGCACCCACTTTATCTATTTTTAAGTCGCAACTGAAGACTCACATGTTTCGACTGACTTTGGCTTGATCGTAGGTCTTTCTCATGGTCATGTATGTTGTTGTATTTATTCTTAAGCCTGTAAGTTGTATTATGAGTTGTATTATGTGGGTAAGCTTGTTGATGAATGTCTGCGTGTGAATGTGGTTATGTCAGCGCATTGAGTTGTACAGAAGTGCGCTATATAAATGATATTCATTATTATTATTATTATCTTATTTATATATGATACCTGTGTTGCAGGCGAGAGCTCATGTGAATGCACGAGATGATAATGGCCAGACTCCTCTGCACATAACATGTGCTTCAGATCACATGGAAAGTGCCCGAGTTCTCGTGGAAAACGGTAAGAACTGCAGTCGAATGCATGCAGATTTGTTTGCGTGAGTCGTTGTCATGGTGGGCTTGGAAGCCCTCCTTTGATCATCGTCGACCGTGAAGTGCGCCCCGTGACACACAAAGTACCTTTTTCTACCCACCAATCACTGACATTTTGGCTTACTGTTTCAGCGTAAAACGTAGATTTATTAACGAACATGATAAAGGGAAAACCTCCGCAATACAAGCATAAACATATGAGTAATAAATTAGACGGAAAAGATTGATATGATAATGCACTGAGTTACGAACTTAAAGCTCAGAAAGAAGCCAACGAACACAAAATAAATGTAAAAACACACCGGGACACTATAACATTTGTAAAAGAAAGTTGCAATGATCTCTTCTGCCGAAAGATTCATCTAAGAGTCGGAGCGAAAATGCCACACATGAGTAAGAGGACCTGTTTGTTTTGGGTGTATTTGTCTGGTGCATTGTGTCAGGCCGCACCAGGTGATATAACTCGAACAAAACGATTGGCTATCAGCACACTACCTCTCTTTATGGAAGCATAACTTGAACAGTTTTTGGAGAAGGAGTTAAACTTTTGTTCATCAAATGAAAGATGATTTTGTGCAGATTTTGAAAATAGGAATATCTCAAAATCCTATTTTCGCTTATTAAGACTACGTTTGTGAAAACGGGTCACATATTGGACCAGACCGTATCAGGTGATACAACTGAATGAAAAGGATGAGTAAGCCCGTCTAATGGATTCCCCTGGCTTCACGTCCTATCGCAATGCTATGCAGTCCATCTGCAGATGGCAGGGCAGGGTCATGCCCTTAATCTTTCTAGCAGCCTCTTTTCTTGAAAGACCTTATTCCTTTTAAGGTACTACATCAGCCCCCCCTCGGGTGAGAAAAAGTAGTGCATTACTTACCAAACGGCGGCATCATAAACTGTATGGACATGTGTGTGTTCTCCCTTCCTGCTCACTGAGGCGACATCGACTTTTGGCTAAAGAAAACCGATACTGGATGCACGACAATTTTTACTACGAGATATCTTTTCCTCATACTGACGTGAGGTTGTCTTTTTCCAAGATGTAGGTTATGCTTGATAGTGGTTCTCCATCTTTTCCGATTATTTGTTGTACATATACATTGTTTTCTTTTTTTCCTATGTGGAAAGTGGTGATTCTCTGTGAAATAATATTTTACTTGAAACTTATATGTGGCAGGATTATGTTTGAGAGAGTATCATTTTCTAAGGATTACACTTACAGTGCGTCTTCATTTGTTGATTGTGAAAAATGACAGTCGCACAGCTGGTAATGGCGATCGTATCACACGTTGCCGCGCTGAAATGCTGTTAATATTGTGCTGAAGAAACAGCAAAAACACAGAAAGTCATCTGCATTCTTCCAGCAGTGAAAGACCATTGTACGACAGCTTTACCTGTTGAACTTGTGACATACCGTTCCATTTCGTTACACATGAAACAGACTCATCGATAGGAACGTTTGTTGTCGCTTTCGTAGGTTAGCTGAATAAGTAAAGCATAGGCATGAGTGGATTGTACTTATAGGCAGTTTACTACAAACTACTTTCACATTACTTTTTACATATTTGCGCAGATTAGCGAAGCTAACAACAGTAGTTGGATTCTTGTTTCAGGAGCAGACGTCAATGCAACCGATTCCGATGGGCACGCGCCATTGCACACTTGTGTTGGCTACTGTGCCAGCAGGGTAAGTCGAGATCTACGTGTAGTGACACCAACCACACAAGTCACGAGACCCATGTCAGGTGACCTTGCCTATCCTCAACCCAACCCGAATGAGCTGCCTCTACATAATACAGGTGCACGATGCACACAGTGGACTGATGCTCGGATAACGTGCAAATAAAAATCCATACCTTTAAGATAAGGAAGAGGTGGAGATGGGAGAGAGTGTGGGTAAAAATAGGCCTACTGCGTCTGCCTTCCATATTCGTAAAAGGAGGAAAACTAGGGAAAACGAGACTATATTTGCACTTACTCTGATCAATGCTAGCGATTTTAGTGATCAAGGAACGTTACTGAAAATAGCGTAGCAATTGAACTCAAAGACAACTACTACTACTACTTACATACAGTTTGGCATACATTTGGCTTCCTTAACCACATGAAAAAGTTCTGTTCCCCCAATCAAACAATACGTGGCCGTACATGACAAGCCAGGCTAAAGTCGCTACACTATACATCGGCATGTGAGCAAACGCCTGGAAAAGTCAATAGTGGGCTTTAATAGACTGTTTCGGCAGTTTTACACTAAATCAAACACTTATACATAATATGTGCTATACAAATGTCATGTTCTCTGGAATGTGTATCAAACCTGAATAGATATATCATTGCGAAATCTTACTTTGTCAATAACGACACTTTAGCCTATTCCTTTTACGCAGGGATATCATATTATCAGTTCTTCTTTGTATCGTCTGATTAAATAAGTCCGTCTTAGTTTTACCAATACAGACTGAGGTGCCGGGGTCGGTCGAAATACTGTTTGAAAAATAAAGAACCGTGGACAGCAACCGACAAAGTATTCTTTCGTGAGGCCAAGTGTGTGAGAGGCTGGCGGGGACGGCTTGAATAGGGGATGGTACGCCAAGACCACACACTTGGCCTGATGAAGGAAGATTTCCGAAAGCTTGCCAAGAGAGTACTTCACGACGTATACCTGCCAGCAGGGACGGAGCCCTGCCAGTGCCACAGAGACAGAGCCGCCACGTCCTTGTGACTCGGCGGTCTACATCCCTGGGCGGGAGGCTCTACCCCCCTTGGCCTACGTCCGCTTACGAACGGCCCTTTTTAGGTCCATCTGTACTCACGAAAGAATACTTTGTCGGTTGCTGTCCACGGTTCTTTATTTTTCGATTAGTTTTACCAAGAGCTAGAGTCTGCCTAGTCATTACTACTGAGGAGATTGTTTTCGGTGTTTGATATAGCCTACTTCTCTTCGTGCCAGAACTTAGTGGGTTCCAAGGCGAGGACACTGCCACTGTCATTACCACACACCCAGATCGTTTGTGTGTCCCCCTGTGGGTTCCAAGGCGAGGACACTGCCACTGTCATTACCACACACCCAGATCGTTTGTGTGTCCCCCTGTGGGTTCGGGGTAAGAATTGACCCACCGCGTCTCTCTACGCGATTCGTAAGAGGCGAATAACTAGGGACACCGTGACTTGATTCGCGTTTGCTCTAAACTGTTAAAGTGATTTTCTTGCTTAATGGCCTTATATAGCCTACCAACGCTGATAGGCCGTAAAATATCCATCCATCCATCCATCCATCCATCCATCCATCGTTTGCCTTCTCAAATGCTTTCAAATGCTATCAACCTGACATATTTGCTTTGAACTCCTTGTTATACATGAACAATGGTAGAAATACATTGTCAACATAGGGCGGTAACGGCCTGAAAGAATTTGACACACACCCTATCCCCCACTCCTCACCCCCTAGTCGCAATAATATTGCTATACACGCTATTTTGCATTTTAGGAGAGAGAGAGAGAGAGAGAGAGAGAGAGAGAGAGAGAGAGAGAGAGAGAGAGAGAGAGACAGACAGACAGACAGACAGAGACAGGCAGACAGAGACAGACAGACAGACAGACAGACAGACAGACAGACAGACAGACAGACAGACAGACAGACAGACAGACAGACAGACAGACAGACAGACAGACAGACAGAGACAGAGAGACTGACAAATAAAATCAGAGAAATTTGTATGCGAGTTTTTTAAAGTTAATCGAGATGTCTGTTGTTTTGCTTTGTTTTATTTCCTTATACATGTATTCGTATTCGTCATAAAACTACGGTGACGAAGATTGCCTGTTAGTCACTGTGGTTCCTTGTGAATCTGAGGTGAGGATATACCCATCGCGTCTCCCTAACGCGACTCCTAGGAGGCAAATAACTCAAGAAATTGATATTTGATTTGCACTTATTCTAACCTGCTCAAGTGATTTTGGTGATCAATGGCCTCAGGAGTACATAGCCTACAAAGGTTGATACGCCGTTAAACTTACTTCATTAATTCATCCATTCATTCATACATCCATTCGTTCGTTCATTCATTCGTTCGTTCGTCCCGTTCGGTCGTCCCGTTCGGTCGTCCCGTTCGGTCGTCCCGTTCATTCGGCCCGTTCGGTCCATTCGGTCCGTTCGGTCCGTTCCGTCCGTCCATCTGCTCGTCCGTCCATCCATCCATCCATCCTTCCATCCATCCATCCATCCATCCATCCATCCATCCATCCATCCATCCATCCATCCATCCATCCATCCATCCATCCATCCATCCATCCATCCATCCATCCATCCATCCATCCATTCATTCATTTGTTCATTCATTGTCTATGTTTTTCAGTCACAGCTCTCGCAGCGTGAGAAGGGACTGGAACTGGCCAAGTACCTCATCCAGCATGGTGCCAGGACAGACGTGCTCGACAACAGAGGGAAAACACCCCTCGACCTGGCTCCAGACCCTGTGGAAGTCAAACTGAAACAATTCCTTCAAGAGTGAGCCCTGTTTTCGCTCGTGGTGTTGCGGTCGCTTTGGCGATATAAACCTTTGCAATCCCCAGAGACATTGACTTGCCACGAGCCAAAAATGCAAGCTGCAGAAAAATGGAGATTGAATCTATGTTACAGTTAAACGGCGTCTGAGAAATCAAAACATCACCCCCATTAATAAATGGAACTTGCCACGTAAATATGTAGATGCTTCATATATAAGAATCGTGTATTTAAGATTAAAATCATCGACACTTCCTACAGCCTAAGGCAGACTATTGTCATCTTTGACATCAGTGTCCCTCGTATGAATATTCTAAATTTGGGATTTAAGCTTACTCTTTCCTAAAGATGGGAAGCATGTTATGTTACCGACACGTAATCATGTTACAATGAAAATTGTGGTCTGTCAACAGTAAGGGATGGATGAGAGGAAAAAACCAGAATGCTGACGACATCAACAATGCTTCTTCATCACCGGCCTCTCCATCGGACAAATGTGTCACATGCCACCAACGCGAGGCTGACGTCATTTTCCTGCCATGCGCACACAAGCTGGTCTGCCGCCAGTGCGCAGGAAATGCCAAGAGCTGTCGGGATTGCGGAGCAGAAGTGGCTCGCAGAGTGGACACAAGTGAGTGAGGTTCCATGCTGCTGTTTGTGCTTGCAAAGCCAGCAATGTCACATAAAAAAACTTTACCTTTTTTAAATAGCAGTAAACTCTGATGATTGCTATTCAGTAAAACACATGTCTCAAAAAGTCTCTATATTTCTTTTCCTCTCTTTGTATCACCATATATCTCTCATCACGCATGCCTTCACAATATGTATATTTATTCATTCACAGAGGGCAAAAACGTTGAAGCTTTGTCAGTCCCCACCGCTGCTGCCCCCACTGAGGAGGATGCAGACAGTCAGGTACAGGAGTGCAAGGTTCAGTAGACACTGTGCCATGACCCAGCCACCACGTGTGTCGCCCCCCACAGGTTTGGCTAGGAAACTGAGTGCTTATATTGAAGTCCTTGTCGAATCATTCCAGTATTGATAAAAACGCTGCCCGATGAAAAGCCTTGAAAGTATGTAATCTTGAAAAACAGTGTATACTTTCTGAGGTCGATGTATAAGACAAACTATGTTTTTGTGCAGCCATTGTTGAGCAAATCCCAGCTGAGCTGGTGCTACATTGCTCTTTTTTGTTGTGTTTTGTTGTTTGTGTGGGTTTTAATTTAGAGCATATATGCTTTCCAAATCACAAGATGATTTTGTAGCAGATAGTAGAGTGTTGAGATGCAAGTGCAGAAAAAGATCAAGAGGATGATCTCAGTTCAGACAAGCCATGCACGTACTTGTAGGCCTATGTGTTACTAGGCAAGTAGAGCAAGCACCGAGGTCTTCCCTGCGACATAGCCTCCTGAGAAACGGAAAGGTTTCGTGACTGGAAACTTTCCGCCACACATGCAGGCTTCACACAAAGCTCACCCCAATGTGCGTGACTTTCCCGTGATCTGTCATTTGCTTGTCTTTGCTTTGAACTCAGTCGAAAACTGGAACGTTCTGCAGTCTCCAGATACATGTAATGCTTTTGCACCACAGCATTCTTCCTTCAGCTATGAAACACTTAATTGTAAAACGCTTTTGAGAGAGAGAGAGAGAGAGAGAGAGAGAGAGAGAGAGAGAGAGAGAGGGATGGTCAGGCAGACAGACTGATAGACAGACAGACAGACAGACAGACAGACAGACAGACAGACAGACAGACAGACAGACAGACAGACAGACAGATAGATAAACAGAGAGAAGAAGTTTCCTTCTGCACTACATTATTACAAAGATGGTTTTTAAGGCTCGGTTGACCTGGCATAGCTACATGTCTACGCAATTTTAAATTGTATTTGCTTTTTCATCGAATATGCCCTTTATTGCATCGAAATTATTGCATGTAACACATGTAAACGGGAATAGTTCGGGGACACCAAAATAATAGTTGCCGCATGTGCCGTACCAGATACACAAAGCAGCAAAAATACATTTACAACACAAGGAAATACTACAGTATATTAATCCTTTAAGAAAATTCAGAATCACTTATGGAGGCAGTTGCACAAGGCGTTCGTAGCTCCGCCCACCACACGCTATCTATCGGCGCGCGTGTACTTTTCATCATTGCACGCAGTTTACACGTAGAAGCAGTTTGCTTGCTAGAGCGGACTCGTATTGAGAAATACACAGTGTTTACACCCCGAGGAGAATACACCCGTGTGGTAAAAAGTGTGGGCTGCATGTAGGTCGGACAACCGACATCTCGAGAGGCTCCCACGCGGAGTAAAGTACTTTGCATTCCCAAAATGGAGAAAATTGCCGTTGAAAAATTGTGAACCATGCATGCGTTGGATCAAGGCTTGTCTCAGATTCGGGTGCTGATGCGCACGCATCTAAGTGGCCGGAGCGCATTCTGTGAACCCGAGTCAGTAGTGACTCTGACACAGTTCGTAATGAATGCGTAATAGACTTGACCCTTTGCATTACAGCATTGCGCCAAAAATAGTTCGTTCGATACTTTTTTTCTCTCCACTTTTTACAGAAATCATTCAGATGTCAAAACTTGTTTCCATTTGAACACAACCATTTCATTTTATCGAATAAACGCTTGTTTATTGCCTTAACAAGAGTAAGTTATGAGTTTTGTGCGAAATATAGAACTACTTTAACGGCGTATATCAAGGAGCAGATCGGCTATCCCACAAGCCTCTAGTGTGACCTCCTCATGCATATTTTGGACGAAAACCTTCCATCACGTGATTTCAACTGGGCTAGAGACACTTTCGCCGGTAGGCGAAATCTCTAGTGAACTAAAACGGCTGGCGCGTTGCGGGAAGTTTGTGTCTCAAATTCGGCTGTGGGCGGAGTAATGCGAACGGTTAATTATGCTACTACTAGTATTAGCACCAAGCCGCCTAGTTAGATTATTTCTCTGCTTGACTTTTCCTTCATTACAAACCACAAGGTTTCCACCTGTCATCATGTAACCTCGTGGGTCATGCGTGGCACGCCAATTCGGAGAAAGCTTTGCTCCATCCAGAAAACGCTTTGTGCATGTCAAGAGTTTTCTTTATGATGATAATAATTAGAATAATGACATTCTTTATTTTTGTACTTTTCGAGGAAATCCTCATGGGGGTAATTTCATTCCCGGTTGCCCCTGTGAGGCGCCCAGTGAGCGGCTTTATTCCTCGCCAAAACAATATTCGTGTATGTGCGTCATTTCAGTTCCTCGCCGCGAGTGTCCTGTCCATTCAAATTAATGACATGTCCAGTGATTTTGACATTATTCCTCTGTCAGTGGTTACCTAATAATAAAAGCTCTGTTACTGAGTAGTTGGCTCTCTTGCCTCCTTTCGCTCGAGGCTAGTAGGTGCGGTGATTGATGCTGCACAGCTCCCAGAGTCGAATCCTCAAGCAAGGTGCTTTAACAACGTTGCCTCTCCCTACCCAAGAGTAAAAGGGGTTCCTTTGAAGAACTGAGCCGGAAATGTGTTGAATACAAGCCTTGCACGTCCATCGTCGTATTTGTCAAATGTTCCCCGGGGCGTTGAAGAGATGCTGGAGCTAAAAAAGACTTACCCTACGATCAGGGCTTAATATTGTATAATTTTCATCATAGCTGAGACTTCGCAATTACAAAAGAAATTTCATCTTTTACAACAAGAAAGTAAGACCATTAGATACACATGATATTTATATATATACTTTGAGTTAAACTTTGCATCAAGTTGTCATTTCACCACCGCTGTTAGAACGTCGTAGTTGATTTGTGCATGACAATTTGCGACCCCATGTAATGATGCAAATGCTACTTGTAAATCTGAAGAAAGACAAGTATGAATAAAAGCTTGTATGAACTCTTCAACTTTGTCTTTTTTGTTTGCAAAAATTGCTTCGGTGCAGATTTGTGTCTTTGGTTTGTATGTGACACTTTACTGACCATACTATAGTTATGTGGTTTTCCAAGAGAAATCGTGGCTAAAGTGTAAAGACTGACGGTATAAGATTTCTCAACCAAACATTTATATAAGTTTCAGTATAAACATAAGAGAAATAATACATTGTATATCACATATCAGTCTCCCCCACCCCCTAACTGATGTTGACGACGACGATTACGATGAACATGATGATGAGAATGATTGTAATGGGGAAGTGGGTTTTCGGAAGTATCTCACCTGAGAGAGACTTGGTTTTTGCTGGTAACGTTGGTGGTCCAACGACTGTATAGAAATGGAGGGTGGATGGGAGTTGAGTTCTGCACTAGGGGTGATGAGCGGTGTTCGCTCTGAGATATGAGTAGTAGTCAGTAAAGGTGGGTCGTGAGTTGGTTGTGAGAAGATATTAGAGAGAGCAAGAAGACAGCGATCAGTCTGCCTACTGTGAGGAGAGGGGAGAGATCAGTCCGCCTACTGAGAGAAGACAGAAGATAGAGATCGGTCCGCCTGCTGGGTGAGAAGAAGAGAGAAGAGGAGGGCGAAGCGCCAAAGAGAGAAGCAGACGAAGAAGAGAGTGGAGAAAGGCGAAGCACAGAAGAGAGAAGCAGACGAAGAAGAGAGAAGAGGAAGGCGAAGCACAGAAGAGAGAGGCAGACGAAGAGATAGGAGAGATCGGCTCCACACACAGCAGAGACGGGCAGAGAGAGAGAGAGAGAGAGAGAGAGAGAGAGAGAGAGAGAGAGAGAGAGAGAGAGCGGGCAGAGTTGAAAGGTTGGTGCGAGAGTTTTACACGGGTCGATAGTTTTTACTTGTCGAGGGCTGACCAACGTGCTTTTATGTTTTATATAAGAAGGCTGACCGACATTTTACTTGTGCTTTTTCATTTTTCCCGTTGGGAGTTGAGTAGGTGAAGAGTAGGTGTAATTTTATAAGATTGGGTTATTGAGGATGTTGTGTTTGAGCCATATACCAATGTAACATTCTTTTTTATTTTTATTTTTCTTTTCTACCCCTGTTACGGGCATGTTTTATGTTGAAATATAAAGACATGTAAGTAACCCGGGACCTGTTTTATTTCGTTTTTGTGGATCCCTGTAACAATGATGATGATGATGATGATGATGATGATGATGATGATGGGGAGGAGGGAGGAGGAGGAGGAGGAGGGAGGAGGAGGAGGAGGAGGAGGAGGAGGAGGAGGAGGAGGAGGAGGAGGAGGAGGAGGAGGAGGAGGAGGAGGAGGAGGAGGAGGAGGAGGAGGAGGAGGAGGAGGAGGAGGAGGAGGAGGAGGAGGAGGAGGAGGAGGAGGAGGAGGAGGAGGAGAAGGAGGGAGGAGGAGGAAGGAGGAGGAGGATGTGGCTGTTGGTGTTGATGATAATGATTATCTCTTCGACCCTTCTTCTTTTTTGTTATCCGTGCAAACTTGCCCTCCTTGTGTATTTTTAGACCCAATAAACTGAATTTGAAAAAAATGTTATCACATATGATTGATGGTTTACGTTAACGTAAAGTTATAGAAGTACTTACGTGACATGGCTCTCCGGCTACCTTGCTGTGCGTTTTCTCCATAACATTTCCAGCGGGTTCAGTCGCAAGCAGCAGTGGGCGCCGTCAGCTCCAGGAGGTTTGGCGGAAATGATTTGTTTTCCTCCATCGCCCCCGTGGTTGGCTGTGCGTTGAATGGCGCGTTCATTGCCAACAAGGAGAGTTTTGTCTAAACGTATGTGTGGATGGCGGCCATTGCCTGCCGCAGAGAGACAGGGACATCAATTCCACACGGGCGTCCATCCACACCGCTCTCCGCAGACATTACGACTTAATGAATATTAATCACGGTAGTCAGTGAGGGAAGTGGCACGTGACATGATCGTGTTATTCGTAGTCATGTATACATATGCTTTATTGATGACGTCCTAAGCATCGCATTCTTTTCGTGAAGCAAACATTGCAAGTTTCCTGGGAACTTTGCTACAAAGCGTGAATTGCACGTAACGTGCCCTCATGCAATGTTTCTGTTAGTATCTCCGCCATGGAGATTGTTTTAACTTCACATACCTAAATCTTCGTATTCCTGAAAGATTTCTGAATGCGGATATAATTGCATCTGCTTGGTCGAGTGGCCACATCGCTCACATAGAGTGTAGACAAATGCTTTGAAGTTATTTGGGTTTAAACTGACACTAATTAGCAGTGAATGTTGATGGAAACATGTTCAATCACCTTTTCCCTTTCTTCATCCACAGTGTACATTTACTACGAGTCCCTCCAAATTGATCCGGTCCGATACGTCGGTCAGATTGACATGCAGCAGATACGCAGGGATGCGGGTCACTCTAGCAATGTTTAGATTTTACTCACTTTAGAAAGCTGCATCAATGCACGTACTTTGTGACTATCACTTTTCAGTCCAATGACGAATGGCTGTGTATTTACTTCTACAGGAAGATCATGTCATTGTTAATGTGCAGAAGAAAAAAAATGCGTCAGGTTGCTTTATAATCCACCTCATTATTGTTCTGATACTGCATCACTTGCAAACGGAACTGTTGATGTGAGGTGTCCATGTAAATGGTAGACATATGTGCTCTTAGTGTATTCTTAGTAGCCATGGAGGAAAGAGCCCATTCACTGTTAATTTTGATTGTTAACAGAGTATTATTTGCACGAATAAAAACGTTTTCTCGAAAATGCTTGTTTTCAGGAAAGATGTTCTCAAACAGATGTGAGTCATCAATCACTGCACATATCATGATAATGTGGTATAATTTTGAAGAGATTTCATGGCGCTTTGTGATAATACGCTAGTTTGAAATTTGCTTGAGGTTTCGAGC